>LUCH01005435.1:4820-41212 GCA_013368495.1 Paragonimus heterotremus | reverse complement strand
TGCATCAATTGTCAGTCCACGCGGTTCATAACACAGACTAGGTTGAGCATTTAAATTGTCGGATAGTGTAATAATGTTGGCGTTTAGTCCACTTCAGAAAATTAACGAGGGCATCGTAGAACATCTTTGTTGGAGCGTACACCGATATAATGAACACACAATGCTTTTTTGATTTGCGTTGTTAGAATTTAATCCATGTATTGAGTCTGACAGCGCACAAGTGACTGTTCACTGGCATTCAGTCGAGCAAACATTGCTCTGCTCTGGAACTCAGCGCGATTCACATTCCAGTTTGATCATGCGATTCAGTTTTGACGTCACCAGAAACCCTGAGGGTGAAGCGCTTGAATCGACATCTGTCTAGAGGTGAACTGAAGTGATTAACGGTGCTAGATTCGTGGACTCGCCTCTCCGACACGCAGCACACATCAAACTCCAGACTTGATAAAGCACTTGCCGACGAACTTATCCAGGAGTGTAAACATTGAAGGCGCCAATGTTTACCAGTCATCTGGACCTCAGAAAGTAATAATCACCCGAGGCCACAGAGGAAGCACAAAACCTGGGAGGGGAAGTAAAACAGAGGGAAGAAATCGGAATGGTTGAATAATGTCACTGTCAGGAGAACGGTAAATTCTGATACTTCCCGATTGTTTATGGCACGTTAAGGGGTTGACTAGGTGGACACCACCGCGAGTCTCTAACTTAAGTCTCACGTGCGAGACAACAGGATACGTGGGTTTTCTTGGAGGACCCTACTCAAGAGTCTGACACTTAACAGTGAGGGGATTGTCTAGCCCAGAGGCGCGATGAATAAGCCATTGGTGTCTGATTTTCATCACTGCTGCGCGCAGTGGATGTACTCGAAGCCATATCAGTCTTTCTGGTGATACTAGATGTTTTTCGACCGTACGGGATACTGCGGCGGCAGTTGCTGTCAATCGTTGGGCGATCGGAGTGTTCTTTGTCTGAAAACACCTCTTCCAATTCCGTTCTTCCTGATTTGGAAGGCGGCAGTGCCACAGCTATACAAATAGTCCTGCTGTATGCTCATTGTTTTGTGTCTCGCTACCTAAACACCTCTTTGTGGTCAATAGTGCGACATACAACTCTATGAGTGCATCTGCTTTTCGTCTGACTGCTTCCCTTTCACCTATCTGACAAGGTTGCACCTGGAAAGACCGAAGTCCTAATCAGCATAATTTTCGACGCAGTGTACAAACCTGATTAGTACCACTAGTGGCTGTATGCCGAAATCACGCGATTTATACCCGTCTGCTGTAGATGCCTTTGAATTTGTGCAACCTAATGTTTTCCTGTCCACCGGTGTCTTATTAGGTCGCAATGCCGCAATTTCTGAGTGGTGCCTAAATAACAGGTTTGTAGCTTTGGCATAATTCTGCAATGCTGACACCTATTGGTTGGTAAATTAAGGTTGATTAGAAAAACCGAAACTTGCTCCATGTGTTTTACTCTTGTAATAAGCATGCAAGAAGTCCTTTTTTGCCTTGTACTAGTTGCACTGCAATGTCTATCATATACAGTTGTTCTCGCGTGGAATGCGGAAAGTGTTCTTGATAGGAAGTGTTCCATATAGAAGTGAACACCAGCTCATTCAGTAGATATTCCTCACTTGCAGTCAACCCTACCAGTTATCCACGTAACTGTTGACTGCCCCATGGTGACACTGGTCATTCGTCGCTTTCGAGTTCACGATGACAGGAGATTTGGAACAAGCGTTGCGCTTGCGAGAATGAAGGAGATCAATCATATATGAGATTAAAATTTTGTCTCAAAGCGAGTTAAAATTTGCTGCCAAGGTTCCTCCGCTGTCAGAAGGAAACTTGCCCATGTTTCACCAGTTCTGCCACAAACTGTCTTAACTCATATTGAATCGGGATAACTTCTACGGACATCTCCCATTTGTTTCCTCAAATTCTGGAGCAGTGTCCCAGTTACCGCTGACCATTAGTTGCTGTTCATCCCGACCCTAAAAGTGCATTCGGTTCATTAGGCCACTCTACACTTTTGGTCACTTAAATGCAGGGATACACCGACCACATATACGGGCAAACTGGCGGCAATTTATTTCCACACGTCACTTCAAGTCATAGTTCCCGGCTTACTGCCTGACAGTTCCAGCACCAACAATGGCGTACCTCCACTTTCACCATTTTTGTTTAATTTTGTCATAAATGAACTAATGGGGACTGTCTGCGGTACTCACGGAATGTCGGCTTGGACCTCCTGTCTGTGGAAGACTGACTAATCCTGTTCACGCTAAAAACAAGTTGCCATTGTTTGACACATTTCAAGTACACAGATAATGTTGGGCACAGTTTCACGGTCCGCTACATATTTCGTAATGTTATTTTCAGTGCAAGACTGCTGTGACTACGCAGATTTAATGCTAGTTAGTAAAGTTGTTGATCTTCTTGTGTACTTGAGAAGTCGGCGGCGGATATGGGGAGAATTAAACAGATGCTGGTACTTCTAAGACTATGGCACTGTTTACTAGTCTAGGGAACCTCTTGAGACGGAGGTATCTCTGAGGCTTAATGACCTCGTATATATGGCGACTATGAAGACTGTTACATTACTTCTGGGAAACTTGGCCACTCACGGTAGACGTCTTTCAGGTATGTGACCATCTGTGTCTGGGTTCGATCGGTCGCATCCGGTAACACCAACTGGGAACAACGAAAGAGTTAAAAATTAAGGAAATATTAACACATCTTAACGTTTGTCATTTTGCCGTGTCCATAAATCTGATCAAGGGGACTTAACGTTTGAAAGTCTTAGTGATTCCGGCAAATTCACGCACCCCACTGGGACTCTTCTGAGATGGATGCAACCAAAAAAGAAAACGCTGGGCAGTTGAAACAAAAGCGACTTCAGCTGAGTAAACTGACCTTTGTTCCTCAGTGCTTATCGATAAATGATTATGTGGTCGGTGCACCTTTGGACTAGGTCGGAATTCCGCTTTCCTTCGCAGTTTGGTTCTTTTTGTTTTAGAAGTCGCCACATTATGAGACCCGTGTTAGATACTGCTCTAACATTCATGTAGCTGTCACTTAATGTTCTGGCACTTCTTTCGAAGATAGGAATGACAGTTGATAGATACCAATCATGAGACGCTTTCCATTCTTTCATATGGGACTGGAGATTGTGGTTAGTTCAGGCACTCATCTTACACTACCGTCTTAGAAAAGAGCTGATAAAAAATGTCCGGACCTAGAAATATACTACACTCCAAAATCACCTTGGTCTCTGACAGAAGGTGGTCTGTAATATCGTGACTAAACACTATCTCCATCATTCACAGCTGATCATCGTCATAGACAGCAATATATCAGTGGTTCACACTGGTGCTTAACTGCCACACAACCATGAAGGAAAAAAACAAACCCTGTATAGGAAGAGAGAAGAAAAAAGAAGGGGACGGGAAGGGACCTAACTACTAAAGTCAGCTGTGTTTATATTGAAACATTCAACATAAAGGCGCCTACACCTTGCAAACAAACAAATAACCGAGCTGTAAGTGAAGGTAAGGCGTCATCAGCAAGACAGCTTCCTCAAGGCTTTCACTGCTCCGCGTCATTAAGTGCACTCACTTCACAGACAACTCGGTCACACAACGACAACATTCATGGCACTTAGCTCGATTAGCCACCATCTTACCTAACGTCTCAAGCCACCGACTCTGTGAGTCGCGAGGTCCCCAGTCTGGGAGACGTACCCGACCTACAGTGGCCAACCCCTTCGTGAACGATTTCATTTGTCTACGCCAGGTCATCATCTGTCCATCCCGCACCTCGCGCCAGTCGGCCGCAGCGTCGGCAAAGAGTGCTCGGTGTGGCAAACGACTAGCTAGCATTCTTATTACATGACCTAACCATCTAAGTCTGCAAAAATGTAGTGACTGAACAAAAGAAATCGTTTGAAAATCAATGCCAAACACCCGCTTCCTAACCTCCTCGTTGCTTACTCGCTGGTGTCACCCGATACGAGCGATTGAACGCAGACATCGATGGTCAAACACCTGAAGACGGTTCGCGCCCTCTATCTTGAGGGACCAGGTTTCGCTGCCGTAAATTGATACAGACCTCACTGTTGTCTGATATACACGACCCTAAAGCTTCAAAGATATACCTTTCTGTTGCCATCAGTGTTTCAGATTAGTAAACACCGCTCTAGCCTTGGAAATACGCGCCTCTATTTCATTCCCTACACTTCTGCTGCCGCCGCTGATGCAGCTTTCAAGGTATACAAATCGGTCAACAACCTCCGTGACGCCATTATCTAACAATAAACCCACGTAATCACAGCAATCGTGCAAAAGCACTCTGCATTTTGAGGCTGAAAAGTGCATTCCGAAGTAGTTAGCAGAACGCGAAATTGTGTTTAACATTGTTTTTGCCATCTGAAAGTTGTCAAACAGCAACACCTTGTCGTCAGCATAATCCAGATCAGTCAGCCTTCCACCAGCTAGGAGGTCCACACCGGCATCATTTGAGTGCTGCAGACAGTCCTCCATTATTTCGTCCATGACGAAATTGAACAAAAATGGTGAAAGGGGACAGTCTTGACGAACGTCGCTCCTGGTGCTGAAACTGTCAGACAGCTAACGGTAAACACTAACCTGAGCCGAAGTATGGGAGTAAAGCGCCGACAGTATGTTCGCATACTTGGTCGGTACACCCCTGCGTTTAAGCGACTCTAAAAGTGTAGATCGATCCACCGAATCGAACACATCTTTACAGTCTAGAAATACAGCCATTGTTGGTCGGCGGTACACATGACGTTACTTCAAAATTTGACGGAGGCTAAAAATGTGATCTATACAATCCCGCCAGAGGCGAATCCCTGCATTTCCTTCTCTAATGTTTACCTCCCGAATTGTAGTTGGTCGACGGTGTATGATGAATGGCAGAACCCTAGAAATGACTGAGGTCCAACTAATTCCCATATGGTTTTCGCAAGAGCTCCTGATACCTTTCTTGAATATGGGAACTATTATCGCGTGACCCCCGCACACAAGTTGAAACAACTGAGTCAAATCCTCAACTAACACATCTCCACCTTCTTTGAAATGTGCCGACACGAGATCATCTGGACCAGCACCCTTATTATGATTGAGAGCCGAAAGGCAATTGAGAACTTTTGTCTGAGTGAGTGGTTCCAGATCTACCGACTAGGGTGCTACATCACAAATTTGTGGTGGCAATACAACGGAAGCAGAAGGCCGCGTAAATCGACCTTCAAACTGTTCCACTCAACGACGTAATCTTCTGGACTTATGATAGATTAGTGTGCCATCTGCCTCGATAATAGCTTCACTGACAGACGGTCGTCTGGGGCCGGTAGCACTGATCAGCTTAAAGAGTTTGCCGGTGTTCCCTGAGGCAAAATGCGGTTTCTATTTCTTTACCTTTTTCCACCAACCAGGCCTCAAGATCATCCCTTAGACTGCGTTTCACTTTCCTACGGATATCTCTCCGAGACTTGTTATGTGAACTACCAGGAGGGATGTTCCGTCTGGCTTCTAACAACTCCAGGGATTTATCTGAAATCCAATGTTTGTTTAGCCCATGTACTTCCATGCCGCATGCTACAGTAGCTGCTTTCTGAATGGCCTGTGAAATTTGAGTCCAGCAGCTATTAGGATCTTCGGTGTGAGAGCAACTAAGACAGCTTTCTAAACTGATTTGGTACTTATGCTTTGCGGATGGTAAAGCCAGTTTCTCAACAGCTAATCGTTGCTGTCGGTGCGATCGTTGCCCAGCTGATCACAGCTGATCAAACTAGCTTAAGCCAGTAGAATTATACATCAACATGCTCAGTTCATTTTTTAGGTCACCGAGACAGTCCGTGAATTATTGAGCTATGTTATTTCACTTTGCTGATCGTCAGTGCAACCACGAACCAGGATAACCAACATCCAGTCGTTTCCTGGTAGAAGTGCCTACTCTGTCTCTTAGGCTCGTTTGGAAAAGGAAACCTCACGTTCCTTACGCACTCTTCGCAAGTTCGTATTTCAGCCCACAGCGATCCTTGTATCCGAAGTTGGAGGTGTAGTCGGCGTTTGTTCATTAATGCTGCTTAATCAGATAAAATCCACTTCTGCCATATGTGCAGTACTCATTTAGAACAGAACCCTTCGCAAGAGGTTAGCATAGCGTTTGAGATTTCTACGCAGTGCTCGTTTAGATCCCTCTGCTGTTGCAATGTGGGCGGTTTAACCGTCAGTACTGATCGATAGGCGGTCCGTACATCCTTGTCACTCATTAGCAGTACTTTATGCTTACGAACAGATGCTCTCTGAGCAAACAATGAACCATAGTGGGCACGAACAGCGACTTAATCCGAATCAGTGTGGTTACCCCCAAAATGTACGATAATCTTAAATGAAGTAGCGCTACCGGTAGCTGGCGGTGACGTGATCAGTTTGCATCCATGGTTAAGTTATCACTGGTCTCCAAATGACGCGTTACCGTCGTTTGTGCTAAAATGCACAAATCGATATGTAGGATCCGTGAGATGCGCATAGTTACAGTAGTCGATTTCCATTGTCAATGCTTTGCACGCGGACGCCAGGCATACCACCTAGCCGCTTCTCCTTTAGAGTGAGACGACCATTCAGTGGGTTCATATCATCAGTCAGCACAACGAGGCTCGAGTGTTTACTTTGTCCTGGAAAGCCAAAACGGGTTCTTGTCAGCATCTAAACTGTTGTCTGGTGAGGAACATGCAAAACTGGCAAATAAACAACGTCTTTCTGGTCTGTGTAGAATGACTGTGACTGAAGCGCTGAGTCTGGGGACGCACAGACGACGATTCTGAGGTCCATTCAGACAAGCTTTTTTCTGCCTTGGAATTCGGCGAGAACTATAATCCACACCTGCTTCATCGTCATCAGACACCAAGAATGAACCTCTGATCTATAGCACTGTCGAAAAGTGAATTCGAATAACTTGTAATGCTAGGATCGTGATTACTTACTTTGAAGACAGCACGGAACAGCTTGCTTGCTTTTTTGCTGGAGCCTGTCAGCTTTTAAAGTGATGATGTTTAGGAGTCGTTTTGGCTAGCAAAAATGAAATTCAGTACACTGGTCTGTCGGCGCGATGGTAATTCGAGATGTTTGTAGTTGAGTATCACTCACATTCGATCGCAGCTTTCGCATTCAGGTGGATCTTTCAGCCAACCTCTTTCGAAAAAAAGCACTAGATTCAGGTCCTTACCCCAGCCGTGGCAAAGATACGCACTACCGACGAACTTTAACAAGAGCGAAGCTCGAGTCTATTGTTTCTATTCTAAAGAGGCTGACTTGAAAGTCTATCTGAATACGAAGGCTGCGATCGAATGTGAGTGATGATCATCTCAAAATTAACCAAATCCTCGACTACTCACCAGCAAACTTGAGATGTCTTCCGATCATTTCAACCGTAGAAGAGACGTAGCCCGAGAGACCTCTCTCGAAACTTCCGGTTCAGCAACCTGACGTACCAGGCAACGGGATTTTGGGTTTCCTTGGAGGACCCTACCCGAAACTAGTGATCCGAGAAGCTGGCCCACTTGGTAATGATGGATAGCCGTATCTGGGTGCATGTAAATGGTATATCTGAGTCCTGTTATTTTTCTGTGCAGTAGATACATTCAAAGCTATACTAAGCTTCTTTAAGGTACGACATTGAGTCATACGCTGGCAATCACGGCCAACCTTAGGGGCAGTCGGGTTACTTTTTACCATTCCCATTCTTTATTTGTAAAACAATAAAACTACAACTATAGAGGTGATTCTATTGAATCCCCACAGGATGGTTCCTCATTCTACGCAGCTTTTCTGAACGAAGAGCCAAAGAGTACATTTCCAAAATGCTTCCGAGCGTGGAAACTTGAGCGGATTGCCCCCCAACTGTTCATGCGTTACAAAAGTGGAATCCATGTATGCAAAATCACAACTGATCAGTCAATTGTTCAACGACTGTTTACATCGTTTTCGACATGGCCACTGCTTAGAAACCCATTCATCACGCACTCTGTTTGGTTCACTGGGATGGCACGCAGAGTCGTTGAAGGATCGATCGACAAAGAGTGGTTTTTTAGAAGAAACTCGTTCCTGTTTCTTCAACTCTGTTCTCCGTGTGAAAACCACACGTGCCTGGGTATGCACATGTATCTATCATGTTCTGTCTCCAATCTAGAGTTCTCTCAAAAACGCAGTCGATTTTCAAATCGCTTACATTTAACGACTGATAGGCCCATTAAACAAGATCATTGGGATGTGGTAATTCCAACCTGTGCACGTAAGTACCCGGTCAACACTCATGTAGACATCATTTCTGTTCTGACTGCCAAGACCATTACACTGTTCGAATGTTAGGTTTGCGTGTGCTGACCGGTAAAGACGTGTGGCAGGAGAATTCCAACGTATCACCCGGATGACATCTTAGCTGTTCCGCTCGCTCCTCTTTTCGATTTCTAGCATCTGGAAGACTGAGCGACCGTTTGAATCAAATTCATTTTAAGCTGAAGTGTTTAATGTGATTATCTATCCTGTAATTGTGATATCTGAAACAGTACTATATGCAGAAACTTTTCTTCTCTGAATTTAAGCTTCCGTCCCTACGTGTCGACCTTCGGAGAGTTTTTCTACTGACTGGCTTCTTCGTGCTCGTTTTATTTGGCCTTTATCTATTTCTACCTGCTCATGATATTCAACTTGATCCAAACATAAATACTAACCTTCAGCTGCCCCTCGATGTGGAACTGTGCAACAGCCACGTCACCACTCGGAAACTTTATGTTCCACATCGCCGTCATCCTCATCGATTGGCTTTACTTATCCCTTTCCGAGAACGGTTCACGGAACTGCAACAATTTCTGGTGCACTTGGAGCGATTCTTAAATAATCAGAATGTGGCTCATACCTTTTACGTATTGAACCAAGTGGACAACCTAAGGTAGTTTACAGATTATAATTTCCTGTTTGTAACGGAATATTTGTGGTTGCTGAACTTGAATATTTTGGAATAAACCCGTTTGTTTGTGCGTGCCTGACTTCCATGGAGATGGTTGGAGTGAATTCGTTTCTAACATGACCGATTATTTGTTACTGGTCTTCCGGCGTAGCTACATAGCTCAGCTGATAAAGTACTTACTGCGTCCAGGTATACTGGTTCGAATTCACTCGAAGTCCAAACTTTCCGTAGTTGAGTGTCCTCCAGATTATTTATTACGTTACTTAGTTGTAGCGGACTCGACATTACTCCGGACGTGTTATAGAATACATTCTTGAGCTCAAATATTTTGCTCGAAATAATTATTCACTACCAAAGGTGATGTGGTGAAACGTTCCAGGCCTTTAGTGACGCAGACTATCCTACAGAGATCAAGTTATTTTGCCGGTATGTTCAAAAGGTAATGCTGATAGTTTTTACTGTGACTCTTAGAAGCCTCGAAGTTTGTGCAATCCACTTTCATGATTTCCTCTTTCAAAACATCTCGATGGGTTACCACTGATGTCCAACCTGTCGTATCAACCCATCGTACCTATCGGCGCGCATGATTTTGTCTTGAATACCCGGTATGTTTCGTGTAACGGACTGCCATACAAAGTAAATCCGACCCGACGTAGTGAGACCCAAACAGACTTAGTCATCACTACACAACTGTTCCAAATGCTCACACTTTTGTGAACAGCCATCATGATTGAATTAGTTGCTTACAAGGGCTAGAGTGGACAACGATAGTACTGGTTGTTGGTAATTCTCCACCTGGAGAACTATATCTCTGGTTGGCATTATAGAGTGCTTCTTGTTGTCACAAAATATAATGGCTGGGTTTACATGTATTTCAAAATCGCTTGGTTACGTGCGTATTTCCGCCTCAATAAATTTTAGCCTCATTTTACAACGCTGTTTTAGGATATTTGTATAAATGCTATCAGTCATTAGTCAGTTTGTGTGAATTAGCCAATTTCCATAAAGGTTGTTGCGCTATTAGCCATTTACCGAATCACAAGCTTAGGTGGACATTGTCAGCTGTTTTTGCACGTTTGTATGCAACTGCATTTCAACCTAGCGCCTCCTCTCTTTATTCATTCGATCTTTTTCCAACCACTCTGACGTTGCTGTTTAGCTTCTATATCCTGATTGCTTCTGTTTTGGTCACTTTTCCAACTTTGTTTCTAACTTCTTTAACCGTTTTTCACAGGTTCAACAGAGCTGCCTTATTGAACGTGGGAGCCATAGAGTCTGACAAGGCAGAAACTGAGGGTATTCTGGTAGATTATTTTTCTACTCATGGGGAAGGTCCTTCGTGGAATGTCCAGCGCCTTTGCCTTCCACGGACAGATTATCTTGCACTTCATGATGTCGATCTCTTACCTTTGGATCCTGAGATTCGTTACACGTGGCCGTCAGATAATGGAATTTGCCACCTCATTCCCGCTCAGTTACACCCTCGCTACTATTGGTTTAAAAACTATTTCGGTGGTGCAGTTCTCATTACGCGTGCTAATTTCGTACAAATCAACGGCCTGTCCAACTCGTTTTGGGGTTGGGGCTCGGAAGATGATGAATTTCGGCTGCGCATTTTACGCTCAGGTTTAAATGTGAGTTTATTCATAACTCGTCTGCATTACCTTATACACATTGTTGTTTTTACGTGCAGGGGACTGTCATCCCAATGAGCTCAAATTTGCGAGTTCATGACTCCCGGACGCTTTTATTTGTATGGTTCACTGTAGGCCTCATACTGAAAGTACACTTTCCGCTAAAATCTACTGCCCTATCATTTGAATATGACAAGTGTTGCTCAGTCCCTTCTTCTCAACTAGTCATTTCGATCATGATGTTCTGTGCACAAAGGCATGCTTTTTCGTCTGACCATTCGCAAATCAACACTGCAGTTCCGCGGGGGAGGGGAGAGGGTCAGCAACAACCTATCGCACACAACCTAGCTTATCCGCGCAGAGAACGTTCACCAGCATCAACAAAAGATTAGTGGCATGTAGCGACGAAATTTGTCTGCCTGTCCTTTGAATAGACGGACTTTATCGACCACCGAGCATTATGGTCTCATCTCCGAGGGTTGGACGCGTTTTACGAATGTCAACTCACCGGTTGGCACATCATATCTTGTTTACAAATAATGAGTCAGGCTGGGGACGGCAGATTAATGGTCAATGTATGCCTTGAGATCAAAGCATCTAAGCCATAATTCTGAAGATTACTTTGGTGGAGCTTCTCAGTTTCCCAGCTGGGGCTCGAAGGACAACGAACCCCTTCGATGCTCGAGTTGAGAATCTGTGCCTCTTGGTCTTACTTTCTTCTCCTTCTACACAGTTTCCCTTTCCACCTTACAACTAATGGTTTTTACTCGTTGTTGCATATTTTCCAGTTCATAAAACTGTGTTAAATAGTTTACTGTATTGTCTACAAAACTTGTACTGACTTCTTCCCGATGTGCACTAGTGGGAACAGATATAGCCAGTGAAAAACAATCCGTTTACAATGAATAATCCGGATTCATGGTGAGTAAGCTAGGCAGACGGAACATTTATGAATAGAAGTGCGACAGAATCATCTGTTTGTTATCATCCAACTCTCCAGGTTGACGCTGTAATCGGCTCTGTTATCGATACGGGTCTATTATTTCCACAGCTGGGCCAGCGATCGATGCTGTTAGCAATCCTGTCGTTAAGACCGGCGTGTGAAAAACACAAACCAACGAATCCGATGAAAAGTCGATCAGCAAACCGTCGTGCTAAACCTGTCTCTGATTTAGATGAATCGCAGTGGAGCCATGGACGCAAAAAAAACGAAGGGTGACAAGTACTGACTAAAACTGTTCTTATTTCCATGACTTTTAAAAAGCGGTTCGTTTTCTTGTTGCACTCCTTTTGTGTTAGACAGTTTATATGTTTTCGTCCACTGTTTGACGTGTTAAAATCTTTCAAGGTGTTATTTAAATCTTGTGCGTGACTTGCTCTCTGTGTTAGTCATTGCACCTGTCAACTAGTCTCACGTACCCAGTACAAACGAAATTAACCAAAACTGTCAAACAGTATAGTATTTCAAATTATTCAGATTCCACAGTAGACTTGGCCCATGTTTGAATCTAATAGCTTTGTAGCAGTAATACTACGTATAAAAAGTAGAAGGAAATGTGCCAGCAAGCCTTGGCAACACCACAAAGGAGGATATCTGTCAGTGTTTCACAGGAAGTCAATAATCTGCGGTTGACGAATTGGATGGTTACAATCAGAAAGGCGATAACTCAGCCATCATCATTTTGCAAAGGACAGTCGAAGTTCCTAGGCATCGACAGAGGTAGGCACGTGAAACTGATTGAACCGGTTCACAATCGGCTGAAAGGTAATATCAGTTGAGATTATAAAGCTGAAAGCTCACTCAAGTTTGCAGTGTGATCGAGTGATCGAGAAATGAGATAACCTACGTCAGTTTCAAATCAACCTTGTTTCAAACAATTTGGTGTCGCCAAGAATAACCAATGATTATCAAACGAAACAGAAGTTCATCAACTACTAGGTGTTACCATTCTGGGTGACAGAACGGTGCTAGTCGATGGAATATTGGTGTTCAGAACTTGCGGTAACCTCCAATAATATCCAGAATCCCGCATTTTTGCGCACCAGCTTTGTTGCAACAATCGAAGAAGGCAATGCTTTACTTGAGCGTTGTGAATGGAAGCTCGGTGATAGAGTGGCGTGTAGTTGGAAATCCGTCGACTAATATGGTATTCTCATCGTTCAGTGTACAGGATGGATGCCAGGGTAGTCTACAGTTATAATTGCTGACGCAGAGATTAAACGGTCATGTGTCGGATTCAACTCGTAACTTGGATGGCTTCAACAATTTAAGCCGTAAATTAACACAAGTGAACTCTGGTTTCTGCAAAGGAGGTACTCGATTTATTAACTGATCAAAATTGGAGCATCGCACTCATCATCATCATAGCAGCCATGAGCCTGTGCAGAAGGTACTGTGGCTCGAGGCGCCGCTCAGCTCAGCAGCGACGTGAAATATCGTAGAAGAAAACGCTACTAAGAAGTGCTTCGACTTTATTAATCTGGTAAGTGTACCATATCATCATCAGCATGACACTGTTCAACAACAAAAACGTTCGACTCGTTTCATACGAACTTCAACTGATGATGTTGCCTAGAATAGTGACGAGGCCTTCGCGAGCCAACCGGCCAGCTCCTAAACCAAATCATCGAAATCTCGAGCTATAAATATTTCAGCGAAGCCCTTAGAAACCAATCCTCTGTAATCGTTATTGTCACTCAGTTCAACCCCGAAATGTTGTGCCGAGGTTCGAATGAGGTTATCTAACAGTAAAACGGAGCCACACATTCTCCTACAAAACATTATAATGAGAATCGTCGTCTTATAAGAAGGAAGTATCACCAATATCAGTTGCCCATCATGCTATAATAGGGGGGGGACCTGTTGATAGGTGACATACTTTTGTGTGTAGCCGCATAACCTAATAAGACCTGTTATAATGGGCGCTATTTTGTTGCTCTTCATCACGATTAATGACTGGCCTACTGAGCATAACAATGAATGGGAGCTAGTTATACTGACCATCTTTCATTAGATTATCAGGACCAACTGCAGTAGATAGACATGGTTCATCCAAGAAGAATGAGGTCTCATAGTCTGAATGATACCATGTCCTTATGGACACAACCACCGGGTAGCAGGTTATTTCGGCTGGCCGCGGTGATATGTACGGATATACCTGAGATTAACAGGTGGATGAATGTGAGGTCAATCTGTTACACAAACGATTATCTCAAGCAGGTGTCGTGTGGTTCAGCCATCACTACTGTTGGCGTAATCGAATTACTCGACGGTTTGTGTTTTGATTTGTCCTCACACAGATTGCATCAAACGACGAGAACGATAACGTGAACTTGTAAAAGTATCATCAGGATCAGTTGATGTTCTCAGGAAGTAGGTGCTATTTTTGTTAGCTTGTCGGTCCCTCACAGATGTCGTTTGGCGAATTGGGGAAGTATACAATGATAGGGCGTCTAACGTGAGCATATCCGCTATTACCTTTCACATGACTCACGGCGATGTCTCTTTTACAACTGTTATCATGTGTTAACCATCTGGCCTTTTTGAGGTTGTAACAGTTCTGAGTGTCGATGACTCTTTCAATCCGAATCCCACGGTCAATCGCCTTAGTGGTTACACAACTATTGGTCTCCGATTAGTTTCCCGCGGTTGCTTCTACACCCCGTTGATTACCGCTGAAGCTGTATGGCAGTTTAATTTTTTCTGTTCTTGTCAACCGAATGAACGGAAACGTCTTGATTCGATCTGAAGAGGCAGATGCTCCGTTGACCGGCACAATACAACCGTGCCGACTGGACAACAGCGACAGACAGTTGTGCATTTTGGTGACCGCAAAAAGACGTTTGCCCATACCGTTTCTCGCTTGCCCAAACTAACGGGCAGAGACATACCGTCGGGTAACTTGATCCAAAGCAATCACACTATTGGGACTAATAATTAGTCTACAGGACATCGACTGGAAATCATTCTTTGTGTCAGTTACTCATGTCTCTAACTGATCTCTGTGACTAGACAACAGGTCATCGCGTGTTCATCTCGGATATGCCGGTATTGGATTCAACGTACACAACTCAGGAATAATCCTATGTGCGTTGTAAACCAGACGGGACATTCACGACGATGGGACACTATGATCAAACCCAACCTGCTCATGGTTTTCCACGTTGTATCTCTTGGTTCCTCACTGTCGCACAACTCTACCCTTTTGCTATACAGTATTTTACTCAGAAAAACCATTGACGGCGCTGCTTATTACTGAGCTTTTTGTTCAAATCTAACGTTAATTGTGCCCTACTCTAGGTGCTAAATGACAAAAAAATGAATCAACAGACATTTAATCATTCTACAGTTGCAGGATCCTCACCATGACATCAGAAAATCATCTCCAACCGAGGTGTGGTTGACCATGTTGCGCTCTTATACAAGCGGTACTTTCTTGCCACGGGATAACTGCTTTCATACCCCCTGATCACGGCTTTATTTAGTCACTTCGTGATTTATTTTAACTGTTGTAGGCTTAATGAAAATGTACTGGATTTGGCTAGCTCTCCGCAAATGTACAGAATGCTTGTCGGTCCATGCATTTCGTTTGATTGACCAACCCGATAGGTTATGTGTTATTTTGTCGAATTATCCTTCAAGTCACTCGATTCATGAAATTCATCGCATCGTTTTTCTCCCGTTGATTTTAAATATCCGGTGAGGTCTCGTCAGATCATTGAACACGTTAAACAATTTGGACCGCTTATCCGAGCATGTTTAATCGCTCGTAACTGACTTCGGTTAGTTCATGTCTTGAGGACTGTTCAGTATATTTCTGTTTCTACTAAGCCTGAGTATAATTATTTGAAATCACTTTGCCCACACTCTAACGAACGGATGTTCTACGATTTTGCGAGAGCGTGTTTTTGCGGTAAATGAGAAAACAAACTGGATGAGTGTAAATTTCATTCCATAACCTTCGTCTATTTTACTTCAGATATCCACTCCGTCCAACGTCAACAGCGGAGTCAATGCCTTCCGGTCCATCCACAATGAAGCAAGACACGCTCGTGACAAACGTACCTACTACCATCCAGAAGTGGTAAGATAATTCTGTGCAGATACTCAATGAAGTGGTTTCTTACTTTCTCGATCAGTGACGAACATCTATAATCCTTCCACCTTAAGACGTTCCGTTATGCTTTCTCCGTGATTCGACGTCAGTTTGAAATGACCCATCTCCACAATGGTGCTCAGTAGGCGGGTCGCAGTGAGTTGTATCGTACATATCCCACTTGATTCTTAATATTGTGCAAGTACCTGCACTAGCAGGCCCTCTAACTGAATCAGGTTAGTAAACGCATGTGAAACATAGTTGCCAGAGCATCTTTGGACGACAGAGGGGAGAGGTACTACCCAGACAGAAAATACACCCCATTTTGTCAAACACGACCATGCCACAGTCGAGCATACGGAGCATTCGCTGATCCGATTCTACTAGGTTGCCTGTTAGTTTAATTCCTCGTACGATATTGGGGCTCTGGTGTAGTGTATGCGTTTTTATTATCTGTCCTATTCTGATCCGCTTAGTTGGGGCTTTGTTAGAGATGTGGAGCAAAACGGCGAAAACTCTTTGAGTCATCCTTAGTTGATATCGGGACGTTTTAAAATGGAATTCAATTAATGGGCCGAGCTGTACTCGACTCAATCGCCCACAAGTTAAAATACGGAGCAGGCTGTGTTCGCCCAAAAATAGGTCGACGCGGTTGTAATCGTGAGTATCTCTTGCTATCCGCATTGAGCTGTCCCTTCAGCTATTTCACTGAGGATTGCCGTTTTTGCTTTCACGCTAATCACAGTCTTACGACTGACGAGCATGCGGGATAAATTCCTGTTGTAGCTTGTCATATGTCTGTTTTCCTCAAATCACTAACAATTTACTCATCTGTGGTCAAACTTCAGAATACAAGCTTGTGGGTCGCCTCTGATGTACCTTAGTTACATTCTTCTGCGGGACGAACTAGCTTATCTACTTCTGTAATACTCAGAAATAGGAACTTTGAATAGCCCTGGGAACCGTGCTTGAATTGGAACGTCCACCCTCAGTAATAAGGAGACCTCAGAGTGGTTTCGGTAAGCAATTGTTATTCATGAGACAACCCTGACCTACAAACATACATCAGTATCAAAGAAACCAGAGCCTGTTATTGGCTGATCTCAATGGTACATGAAAAGTCACGAGCTGTAATCTGATTGGTGCAATATGGGGCAAAAAACGACGAATAACAGAAAGTGTGACATTGAAACTTTTCGTTCAATCCTGATGTTGTA
The DNA here is from genome assembly GCA_013368495.1 of Paragonimus heterotremus. NCBI lineage: Eukaryota > Metazoa > Platyhelminthes > Trematoda > Plagiorchiida > Troglotrematidae > Paragonimus > Paragonimus heterotremus. The sequence goes on along the minus strand of LUCH01005435.1, from coordinate 24,281 downwards.
TTTTCAAGCGACGTCTGATTGATCCGTTGCCAGTTTCTGTTACGTCGGGGTTTAATCAGACAGTGGGTCGAACAGATTTTCGCATCTCCGCTCTTACGTGTTTGCTGTTCCTCACTCCATTTTCTCTCCATTCTGGATCAGTTCTGTCTCAGCTTGTAGAGTCTCAGTTGTGGAGCCGATTCTGTACATTACTCACGGCTATACGATCGAACTAACAGGATTGTTTTTTTGTCTGCTCACACAACAGTCGTATTTTACGAGTTCAGAGTGTAATTGTTCAGTTGTTTGCATTCATCTCCATTGCAGAGAAGACTACTTCGCACACTGAGCGGTGGCTTGAACTCGGTGAACTACACTGTGGACACTCGACAACTGTTGACAGTTAGTGGAATTCCAGTGATTTTTCTCAACGTTCGACTACAATGCAATATGAGTCCGGAAATCTGTGGTTCACTGTAACCGGTTGTGCTTGCAGTCTGTACGATTATCAGCGAATCAGCCTTATGGGATCAATGAGCGACAAAATAATGTTTTGACAGCAATAAGTAACAGCCACTTGTTCCTATTTTTCGTGGGATCTTCTTTGGTTCAACTAAAAGATTCTTCATTGCAACCCCAAATTATTTACGTGTCTGTTGTACAAGGCAAGCGACGAAATTTAACTTGAAGAAGTTCAAATGTAGCACGTCTCCTTTCACTCACTGAGCTGTACCGAGACTGATTCCACGTGCTGCACCCTCTCGAAAGACATCGTTTTGTGCGGACTACTCGCTATTTTCGAGTGGCTAAAACGTAAGAGGTTGTACTCACCAAAGTTTGATGATAATGGCTTGCAGACGATAATTTTGAGCAGGATTTCTCTGTGTAGCAATGTTTTACGTGAACTTCCAGCTACACAGATGACAATATTTTTAGATGCTTTCCTTATCAGAACTATAGGGTTATCTTCAAAGTTTTCACTTTCCTTTTCGCCGGTTTATTTTAATCAATCAATCGATCGTTTGAATGCATTTACTTGTGTCAATTTGTCGTTTACATGGTCGAACTATACCATAATCCTATTATGTAACCAATCTCGAAATATTGGTTTTCCCTCTGCTTATCCCCCGGAATTATCCCATTGTTTGAGAGGCTCACCACCTCATTTTTCTTCGGTACAATTATCTGTCGCAATTTATCAAGATCGCCGAGTTTTATCCGAGTAGATCAATCTAAGTTGACAAACCGACCTATCCATCGCTTCTCCGTATACCCAGCTTACCAAACATCAACATATGTATGATATCGAGCGAAGGTTTGTAAAGTCGTTTGCGTACTTCTGTCCTGCAAGCCAGGTGGTTAAACTTTTTCATTGCTCTCTATTTGGGCTGGCTACGGAACAGTAAGGTTGTTGCCCGTCAACTTCATGAAGTCAAACTGAGTCGCGTGAGCATCTTTTAAATTACACAGGGACTTGGGACTACTTGTATATTCGCAAATACTTCTGGACACATAATAACCAAAGTGCGAGTCTCAATTAGCACATTATTGCTATTAAAACACTTTCCACATGCGGCGATAAGTATAAAGATAGTGATCCGTCTGCAAGCGTCAACAGCGAATGCATTTACACCCTTCGTGTACCAATTTACGAAACTGCTCTGAGGCGAATTCCCACAACCTCCAGTGACCTGGCCCACTACATTGGATTACTACCGTAATTGGTTCGTAAGAACAAGGTTTGAACTGCACCATCATCATAGCAGTCATGAGCCTGACCAAAAGTTACTGTAGCTTGAGCCGCTGCTCACCTCAACAGTGACATGGAATATCCTGGAAGAAAACGCTACTAAGAAGTTTGAAAATTAATAAAAGTGTTATGACCCCCCGTCACCAAATGTTATGTATAGCACACGAGAATACAAAGCACGGAACGTAGCAATGAGCTTAGCAATACCCGCAAACCCCAGAACAACACAGAAGACCGTGACCTTTAGCAGAGATTGTATTTGCTCTCAAACCAAAGGTAACAATGCAGACGAGCGTCTGCATATATATAGCCTTTTGATGGCCTTGAAGAATCCCACTTGGTTTGGTGTATTAAAAGTGGGATGGGCCAATCAGAGGCGCCGGGGAAACGTGCGCCAAAATTGAATTTTGGCACGTTGTGGCGCGGAAAAGTAAGATTTAAAATCTCTATTTTTCGATAATATCTCGAAAAATAAATCATTTTTGGGGAAAATAGACTTTCCCCAACAAAAAGACTAAGCGGAAAAACTAGAAATGGTATGGATACAGGTACGCCATTGACTGCGACGCATCGCCATCTCGGATAGCGTCTCTAACCAGCGGTTTGAGTGATCACGAGGACCCCACCCAGGCAGGCGACACCTACCCACTTTGCTCAATGGAGCAGTCAGGGTCTTCATATTTCGTGACCACGTTGCTGGTTGACCACCACGCGATTTTATCCAACTGTCGGTGGCCTCAGCATATAATACCCGATACGGTAAACGATCAGATGACATACGGAGTACGTGACCCAACCATCGCAAGTTGTATACCGTGATTAATTGACCAATTGATCGCGCATCCCGAGCGTTCCGGAATACGTGCCGGCGAACGGCCGCATTGCTCACGCAATCAGTCCACTAAATGTAGGCTACTTGACGCAGACAACGATGGTCAAACACAGCACGCCTGATAATATCTTCTTTGTGAACAGACCACGTTTCCGAACCATAAAGCAAAATGGAAAGAACACAAGCATTATATACCCTTCCTTCCAGCGACAACCGGACGTCTTTCCGACGCCACAGATGACGCAATTTGGCAAAGGCAACTCGTGCCTTTGCTATCCTCATTGATATCTCATCAGCAATATTACAAGCCGACGAGATAGTGCTACCCAAATACGCGAAACTGTTCACAGTCTCAAGCGGATTATCTGCAATGAAGAAAGTAGGAGTTGAAGTGCCCCAGTCTTAAAGCAACACTGCATTTTGAAGGTGCAAAGCGCATTCCATACAAACCAGCTCGGTCGCTCAACCTGTCCAGCATGGTCTGCATGTTTTCGACAGAGGAGCTAAGTAAGACAATGTCGTCCATGTACTCCAGATCGGTCAATCTAGTGCCAGGAAGAAGCTCAACACCAAGCCCACTGGATTCGCGAAGGGCACCCTCCAGAATGTCGTCCATGACAAAATTGAACAGGAAGGGGGAAATCGGACACCCCTGACGAACACCACTAGAAGTGATGAACGCTATGGGACAATTGTCCATAAACCCTCACCCTGCTTGCAGAGTGATCTCAACAGATTCACGTATTTCTCTGGTACTCCCTTGCGAAGGAGACAGCTCCAGAGAACGTTAGGAGCAACTGAATCGAAAGCAGCCTTTAGATCCAAAAAGATCACGACTGTCGGCTGTCTGTAACAGTGCCGATGTTCCAAGATCCGTCGCAAGGTAAAAATATGATCAATACATCCTGGACCGGATCGGAATCCTGCCTGTTCTTCACGTATCTGGCTTGCTCTGGGCTTAGTGAGCCGAATTTTAACCCGGCCGTTTACACTCGACCGATCTGGATGAGGGCGAAACTGGTTTCAGAATATGAGGCGAAAGACATTCGGATAAGGTGCTTCCACTTGAGATGAAGCCTTCTACTACGACGAGAATATTTTGAATAACGGCGAATGCCAAATAAGCAAAGATCAGATATGCGCCATCAATAGTTTTTCGAGTTCCTATGATATGTGCGATGAATAACAGACCGCCACAGGGCAGAGGTGCCAAATTTTGATATCCGAGGACAGTCAGACGTAGCCTGTCCGAGTACCTTGCGAAATTCTTTAGGATATTTTATTTCCCTACCACTATATGTTTACCAATTCCCAACTTGACAAATTTCCAGACTGCGCCAAAAAACACCACGGAACAGCCGGACAGTTTATGGGAGACCAAGTTCTTCCGAAAACGGCAGTCAGGAGGCGAATCATTGTTGACTGAAGATATCTCACATAAGTGGTTGATTTGTAGAAGTGACGACTTCAGAAAACTGCTTTACTGTGGAACGTCCGGTGCCTTGAGATAAGTAAATAAATATGACTTTGCAGCGAACACCGTGTATCTCATGGTAACATTCCGATAGACCTGTCTAAAAGGTCAGGTACTTGAAAGAACACCGATACAACTGTAGGCAGAGCTGCTGAGAATCTACGAGGACGATGCAATCGACTTTTGTTCGCGGTTTGTAACAGAGGATAGGACATGGCTTCATCGCTGGAACCCAGAAACCGAGCAAGAGTCAGTGCGGTAGAAGCACTGTCATTCTCCATCACCGAAAACATTTCAAACTCAACTTCGACAGACGAGCTCAAAGCAACTACCTTCTGAGCTTTGTTGGTCGGGTTTATGCCGCACAATATCACGACCATTGATCCTTATTACACCGCGCTGATAGGCCGGTTGAATGAATCAGTCGGAGAAAGTTGATGAAGAGTATTTTGTTTTCTAACAATGCTCTGACCTAAGCTTCCCGAGTTGTACAAACTGCAGTCCAAGATTGTCGTTTCGGAAGAGGATATTCTTCAGAACCAATGCTCAGTGGCTTACCTATATTAAATTTTGTACAGAAAACTGTGCAAGACAATATTTGAGGACGATTGGAAATCAATTATTATAGTGTCTGGGATCCCGACGAAAAAACTTTTTAAGGGCATTTAAGAGATTGGATGGACTAAATGTATGAATGTTGGTAGATATTACGTCGAAGGACACCACTTTTTCGATTATTATTGCACTACAGTCGGGCCGCAACTTTATAACTCTCCCTCGGATGTTTAAGTAAAACTTATCACGACGTTTTACGCTTACAGACGTGAGATCAATGGCGCAGTGGTAAACACGGTTGCCTCATGAACAGCGTGTCCGTGGTACAATTCCCGGCAGTGGCGATGATATGCACTACTGGCGAGCTCTAATGAGAACGAAACTCGAGTCTAGTGCTTCTGCTGTTCGAAAGGGGCCGACTGGAAAGTCTATGGGAATGCGACAGTTGCGATCAATTGTGGGTGATGTTCAGTTTGAAGGCTGAAACAGCTGAGAAGAAAACAAGGTTTTACAATGGTCACACCATCAATATCCATTTCACACCGTTTCCAATGGCATGACTGGAAACAGATGGGCGTCGTTATTTAGGTACGAACCAAAAAGCACATGCATTAACTACGAACCACGAAGCACATGCATTAACTACTCGACTGCCAGGTAGGCTCTCGCAAACGTGCACGCGCCGTCAAAGCTTGCGAAACGAGAACAATACGCTTATCAGTACGTCTGTTCCGAAACTAACATCGAAAAATACCATTCCTGGTGCTGTATACCCAATACGACTATATGAAGACACCGATGCTTGTGAATGAATGGCTTTAGGGTATCGAACGCAGAGGTAAACCAAATCTCACCTCACCGTCGGTAGGGATCCCATTAATAATGTGGGTTGATACACTGCACTTCAAGAAAGCGCTGTACAAGTCGAACAGACGGACTGATACTGATTGTCTGTTCAGAATGTCTTGTAACGCCGGTGTACACGGCACTCACATCATGATAACGTCATCAGGAGTAGTCCCGCACCAGCGTTGACAACCGATCAGGGTGCTGTCCAGGGTATTGTCAACAATAAGATGAGATCAGGCAGTCCTGTGGTACACCATGTCATGCAAAGGCAATATGATAATTTGTCAGCTACTCTTACTCAATCATATATCCAACAGTTTGTCTAGCAAATGTTAATATATTTCCCAGGCACGCCTTTTGGTGCAAGGAACCCCCAAAGAAACGTTGGGTTAACTCACAAACCGTGCTTTCGGTAGCTCAGACACAAATGATCCTAAATAAAACGGGTCATCACATGTGGATCGGACCGGTCAACCCAACTCTACTCATTGAGACAAAACACTTCGACAGAATCGGAAGCCTATTATTGTAACAAGACAGTTGAAGAATCGAAATAATCAATGGTTCCAAATAAAAGAAAACAGCGCAGAGCGGACAGAGAACAACAGGTGAAAACAAACCGGAACCAAAATTCGGATAAAAATGAGTAAACGAGTCTCTATTCACTGGGCGTATTTCAAAAGTCTGCGGGCAGCAAATCCCATACCTGCGCGCAGTTGACTTGGGCTTGATTGGTAAGTTATACTGAATCGATACGGCGAAATATTAGGAATGGAGAATTCAATAATATGCTCTGTTTCAAGCTGCGAGCTGCCTAAGGAAGGCATATATGCATTCGGGGAATTCACAACCTCAAGCATAGAGAGCAACTGCTCGCGAACCTGCTCGGACAGTTGAAGGCGATGTTGTTCGCGATCTGAAACGAAGAGGATACTAAATTAAGTAATAGGTCGGCAATTCTCGCGGTTGTTAGGCGAACAGGGTGGTGAACACTTGTCTTCGAAATCATTTATCAGAGCCACTAAATACATGTGGATTAAAGCGTGGGGTACTTCAATTATTAGTGGATCACAAGAAGACAATCCTTCCGAGCTTATTTACCAAAAAGATTATTTTGAAGACCGTCAGTGTCGCTTTAGTCTGAGTTTCGTTGGGTAGGAAAGTAAAGGGCCAAAGACTTGAAGGACCTTGTACCAATATAACACATGATGACGCGGTCAAAACGCCACAACAGCAGTCGTCTCAATGTTGAAGCACTGGCTGCCGTCTAGGTACGCTACAGATGAATCTGCATAGTTGACTCTAGCTCACACAGCGACTTGTGTCCGCCAGATATTTGACACTAGTGCCTGTTATCAATCGTGTTTTTTATACTGAACGAAACAGTAACAAGACGAAAAACAAACGAGCGTGGACAGATACATTGCCCTCCACGTTAGGAAATGCACATATTCGTAAGCCAGGATAGCAACGCGACGAGCAATATTTTATGTAGTACGCTGTAGAATATTGGTCACAAAGTCGTTTCTACAAGAAAGACTAATAAATGTGGGTTTATTCTTCTCTATAGCAACCAAATGGGAGTATTCTCCGGAAAGATCCTTTCGGACTAATCACTTTCACTTAGTTGTAACAGTTCGTACACAATAACGTGACCGTTTACCCAAATAAAAAAGGTTAGTATAGCGCGGCGATAATCATAGTGAAGTTGTCTTGTGTATGTTATCTTCCAACTTGTTTATACAGTTGCAACATGCCGGCACATTGATGCTGCTTGTGTGAATTTAGGTATACAGATTCCATGATATATATATATATATATATATATATATATATATATATATATATATATATATATATATATACAGTTCCACTCCTTCCTTTTATTCTTTAATCGGGTTAGTTTTTTTTTTACGGTTGTACGGTAGTTAGGCGTTAACATCAACCAAAAGCGTACAAATGTTGACAATGATGATGAGGATTGGAAAAAGAAGGTTGTTGCTTAAGAAGCTCGTTTTCAGGAACGTTATTAACGACAGAACTTCTAAACTCCATCAATCTCGAATTCTTCCATGTAGAAATGGACAAACAGAGAAAATACGAACTGATACGGTAGACGATACACAGTAACTCAACGCACAAATCCTTAGTGTCATCGACATAACCCGTTTAAAAATGTCCCTCAATCGATAAACCAATCTAATGCATGTCATCACATTACATTTTAGATCACATGCGGCCTGGAAACCGTTTAGTTGGCTAGGCATGGACATCAGTTCAACAGGACTCGTGCTCACGGAAGTGAATGATATAAGCACTTTATTTGTGGCAGGATGAATTAACTGTTATTGGATGGTAACAACCTTAATGAGATCTGGAGGAACCTAATGGAACACGATCCAAACGAACGAAGTATGCGAGCATAACCAAGTGAATTAATACAGAAATTAAGTGGTACGATTATCATGGAATAACATAAACGAAACGCCAGTGCAATCACTGAGTGTCAATCAGAAACTCGGTTCATTCCTCTTCACATTTGCGGACTTATTAAAACAGAATTCCCAGCAAACGCTACTAGATTACTGAACTACCAATAGCCATTTATAGTATGCTCCGGAAAGCCAAGTGAAAACGGTACCCAGTGGTGACCGCATTGTTGTCAGCTATATCAATGCAAAGGTAGGAGGATGTCTGACAGCAAACTGCATGCAATGTACCAGCTGTAAACATCCCTCTTATTTACGTTCTGCATATCGCGCTAGCCCACCAAAAGGTGCATAAAACAGAAAATTCAAGAATCACCTTCTGGTGTGAATGATTTGACCGTCAACGATATGGTCCATCGTTCCCAAACCGAGGGTTCAGAACTCAGACCCCATGTACCCTTACGATGAACAGCGAATTCCAGAACAATAGATCCACTGGTTTCACGACCGGTGGCTGATACTTCGGCGCGCAAACTTTCCGCGAACGACCGAACTGGATTGGATACTTTGTTGGTGAGCTGATCAGAGTTAATGCAGACCTGGAATATGTGTGCAGATAGCAAAAAATAAACCTTTTCGAAAGACTAAAGGACAATTGAAGAAGACAACCAGTACAGCCTTTGGTTTCGAACGTGATGCACAACTCAAACGATTCATTCGCATCCTGCAATTAAAATCGAATAGATTGTTCATGAGCATTCCGCTAGAAAACCGAGTCAACATTAGGGTAAATGCATGCACAGAAACAGAAGTTGATTAACAAAAGACAACTCCGATACAAACTCAATAATCACCGGCACTGAACGCCGAGTGATTTAAGGTTGAACATCGTAGAAATAAAACGATACTAAGTATGATAGAACAGTTAATTAACCGTTCCAAATTAAATATGACGGAAAATAGACAAATTGGATACCAACATAAGCAGAATGTGCTCACCGGTAGAAACCCACTGGAAATACGATCGGTTTAACGGTTGTACTGTTCATCGGGTACACGTACTCAAAAGACCTAAGCCACGCACACCATCATAGGGTCAACAAATGCTGAATTTAGAACGAAGCAACTCATTTACCGTCAGAATTTCTGAAAACAGTAAGTATCTAAGACGTCGAGATAGACTGGGATTTTGCACATTTCCTTCAAATGCTCTTTACATCCTTCACTGTTCTATAAGAGTCCTTGAATCCGAGGTAAACGACAAAAAATAATCCGCAAATTGGGATATCAGCCTGGTAAAAATAAATACATTCGTATGGGTGTTCACTTTTTTCGGTAACCACTTACAAACCAATATTTTGTAAATGATTCCGTTCATATTTTAAATTCATTGGATAGTAATGGCCGAACTGAGATCCGGATTAGTAGCCCCGTTGCTATGAGTTAGAATCGGTGGTGTGAGCGCTGCTAAAGAGTAGGTTACAGGGCAATTAGTGAGGTGGTATTGACAAAACTCTGATTACGATTTGTTAGGAGGCGCATCTCCCAACGAGACAGCTAGGACGCATCACGCCACATCAATCGGCCGGCTCAGCTTGGATGGTATGGTCGTGGGTGGTGGTATGGTTCCACTCAGTCAATCGGATCGAAGTTGTGCGGTCGAACACCTGTGTGCTATCTGGACTGTTTTTTTCTCGCGTTGCTTTTTGATGCCCCTCGTAACGTGATTTGCTCTGACACCCTGGCTGTCATATGACTGATTCGCTCTGTGTCTGTCGGCCATCTATGGCAATCGTTTTGTCCTTTAAATCCAGAGTCTCTGTGACTTAATTTTGTCTCGCTCTTCCAATAAACGGTGTTGCCGCGCCTCTTTTCATTTTCTTGGTTTTGGGCCAGGCAACTGAGCGCGTAACCAAGGCAACGATCAACTACAATTCAACTGCTTTGAGAGGACTATCATGACCCGAGTGCTCGCATACTCGATCCCCAAAATACTTAACCAAATGCACCAAGAAACACTGGTTGTAAGGAGAAGGAAAAAACAATTTTGTTGCACTAGAACAAAATTACTATATAAAAACCTTGTAATTGCGAGCCAAAAATGATCTCAAAGGAGAATGGAAAACCAAGGACTCATCGAAATATGCTCCCAAAGTGACTTAATTGGTCCTCTAACACCTAATCAGCCTATTTAAGCAAAACATTATGTCGAATCTAACTTCAAATTATTAATCACCAGTTCGGTTGAGCGAGCAGTAACAGACAGTTACATGAGTTACAAAACTTATCATTTTAGCGGTCGTCATCCGTACAAAATGATCAGGAAATGGATAATGTTTAATCACTTAATTAGGTGTTTTCAAGTGGGTTAGATTCCCGAACGTGCGTGGTGTTGATGAGAACCAGCAAAGTTAAAACAGTCGTTTATCACTTTGATGGTAACCACTGAACCAAGTAGCTTGCAAAAACCTATTCTAATACCTCCATGGACCGTGGTAAATGCTTCTTAGCTTCCATGACATCCCTGAAAGATGGCTGGTCGATTCCAGCCTATGAGAATAGGTGCATCAGTTGAGGAAAGCAAATAAATACGTAATCAACGTAACGCAGCACAAACCGGAGCAAAAGCGCTAAAGTTAACTACATTCTGTTATCACTAATTTCCCATATAAATATTACTTAAGTACTAAAGGGTTTATTATGGTGTACAGCAGGCAGCTTCGTTTGTGAGCAGTATGGTATGTAGATTCGAAAACTAAAGAGCAGATATCAACGCCAAGAGGACGAGGGACCAGAAGCGACTATTGGAACAGTTTATATGCACTATGGGGGACGTGTCACCAAGGTGAATGATAATGTACTGTTGCCCAATGTGTGCAGATACGCGTCAGTCATGCGAATGAGTGTACACGTTCGTTGTCTTATGTTTTAACATAACCTGTATGGGATTTCATGTAATAAACAACCTTCCTGGTCAAGCGTCTTTTGCGGTGACAATAATTATCGACTTCGTTGTATAGATCTGCTATGTACACCAAAAAGTGTATTGTGAAGCCTGATCAGATGCTTCTCTGACAAGTGAACAACAGGATAGGACATGCAAAGTTGCAGCGACTAAGTTAGTCAGTGGTATCAAATAGCGTTAGAAATTAAAACCAGATGGACTCACATAAGCCAGTCTCAGATGTTCACAGTCGACATCACGCGTTCCGAGGTAGGAATTATAGCTTACGGATCCATCCCTGAAATCAAGCTGTTACGTTACATCACGAGCCGTCCGAAACAAATAATTTACTGTTGGTAGAGTCCTATGGAAGAGTATAGTGTGAAAACAAGCTAATGAGAACATGATTAAAGGAAAATAGCGTGCCTCACCTGACACAAGTTCCTCGATTTCAGGGCCTTCGACAATCTGTTGTTGACATTATGAAACAAGGTAAGAGCTTACAAAAGAATAGGTATGTTCCTCGCAATTCATTCCAGTTGGGTCTCAGGGTGCGCGATGAGATCAACATCAGTGGCATAAAATCTGGCTATGAATGCATAGCTCAAAAGAAACCGAAGTGAACTAAAAGGAATTGATAAATTGATCAGCTTCAAAACTTAACAGGAACATGTTACCATACGAAAGACGTAGCTTTACTTCTAACAATTGCTTATAGACACCATAATAAAAAACCGCCATTGAAACCGGTTATATTTCTCCTTAAATGGAAACTAACCAGTTTTTTACCCCACCTCAGTCACATACGCCGTATAATGTGGAAGCATCTGTGGCCAACAGAGAGACCAAGTTGCTTTTCGACTGAGTTGCGGTTACGTTGATTGCATCACCATTTTTCGACAAATACCGTAATGTCACATGAAAGCAAACTACCTGGGATTTAGGAGCAATAAGTTCACTTAATAAAACTGGCCAGCGGTAGTTTAATGTATGCTGTATACAAAACGATCCTGATAGGCTTTCCTAATGATTAACTGACAGAGGTTCGCGCAGCTGTAATTTGACAAAACAGACCAGCAATAGACTGGAGGACAAGGAGTTCTCGTTCCGAAAACTACTGTTCGCTATCACGCGACTTACTAGTTAATATGTAGGCTGAATACGGTTAGGCTGCCTAAATCTAGACATACCTGTCGTTGCAACCGGAGATCGAACATACAACCAAATACTCAGTGACAAACGATGTTACTCATGTTCTATTGCAAGTCGTATACAATCCGGTTTCCGAGAAACTGGAATGGCTACTTCATTGCCATCAGGAATATCCCCAGGTTGTAAACGGGCGAATGGATTTCATTAGACATCAATTACGGAATAACAATGTTTGTCTGGTGAATACGTGTAGCAAACAGTAGGCGGTTAACATTGCCGAACAGTCATGGATTTAAGGTGAACAACTGGATTTCCTGCAAATTTCGACAAGGACTTAGACGGCGATGGGACATGTCAACTCTCTGCAAAAGTAGTTTAGCCGTATTGATGAGAGCCCATGTGTCTGATGGATTCATGACTTTCCGCTGACCGCCAATAACTTTGAACACCTCGGCTAGTGCCTTGTGGACAATGCTCTAATAATCCTTGAGTTGGTGTTCGAGATATAGCAAACCACCACATTCTAACTCTACCAATAACATAAATTCGCCGTTGAATGACGTTAAGGACTGATGGTTTTTTCTCAGGGTCACAGGTGACGACGAAGCTGAATCTCACGGTCAAGCTGGAGTGAGGATTATAGCGTGTTCCAAGGCGGAGCAGAGGTTGTCGGAAGAGACCTCAGGGAATGGTCGCCTTTATACCGTCAGAACCAGCAATTCAAACAAAATAGATGAACGCAGACGAGAAAAACGTTTATTTACTTTATCTGTATACGCTCCAACAGGCGACACTTCGGAGGTTGTCAGGAACGCCTTCTACGATGTCTCTTCCGATCTTCTAGGACGAACTAAGCATTCGGACATCACTGTGCTTGCTGGTGATATGAATACGCAACCTGATGATCTTAGCCCGGAAGACGAAGAACAAGGTGGCAAGCTTGATGTCCGAGCGCAAAACATTGATAGTGACGATTGATTATTACGAGTATGGGTATACTGCTGACCTTATACAATGGTTTGTACATCTTAACACAAAAGACGGCAATACTTCAAGCAAAGACAGCTCTGCGCAACCCAACCATAGACATAAATTTATCACATCGTCCTCAGTTATCCTTAGTGGCTATTCACTCAAGCACATCAACACTGTGAAAGCAATGTACTGCTAGACCTCGGGCCACGCTAGGACTTGTTGCAACATATCGCTGACCTTCAGCATCTTAAGTGGGGTACAACAAGGTCGTCCAATCTCTCTCTGTTTATTCGACCCCGCAAATGACGAAATCCCTTAGCACATCCTGACAGACTGTGTTATGACGGTGCAGAATTGTGCCCAGGTAACCGGCTTCGAAAAACAGAACAGGCGGATGGCATAGCTTTAATCTTTGAGGGTTCATGAGATCACAATATATATTTGACGGACTGGAGGACTGCAGTCTAGACTCTTATCCACTAGACCATCATCATCATCATGAATAATGTCTCTGTCGGGAGAACGATAACTTCTGATACTTCCCGGTCGTTTGTGCCGCGGAAGGGGGTTGACTTGAGGGTCCCCACCCCGAGTCTCTGACTTAAAAGTCTGACCTGCGATACAACAGGATATAGGGTTTTCTTGGGGGACCCCACCCGAAGCCAATGACTCAACAGTCCGACTCACTTGGCAGTGAGGGGCTTGCCTAGCCCGAGGGCGCAGTAAATAAGACACTGATGTCTCACTCTGAGCACTGCCGCGCGCAGCGGATGTACTTGAAGCTACATCAAGCTTTTGAGAGATGACAAATGTTTCTCGACCGTATTAAATAATACGCCGGCAGTCACGGTCAACCGTTGGGCGATCGGAGTGCTCCTTGTTTGAGAATACCTTCTCTAACCCGTTCTTGATACGGTAGAGAGCACTGTCAGAACTATAAAAATAGTACTGCTGTATGCCCATAAGGTCGTGCCTTACTACCTAGGCACTCCTACTCCTACGCGGTCAGTAGTGTGACATACGAGCCTGAGTGTAACTGCTTTTCGTTTGACTGCTACCCTATGGCCTGTCTGACAAGGTTGTACCTAGAAGGACCGGAGTCCTAGTCAGCATAGCCCGCTGGATCAAAACAGTACACAAGTCCGACCACCTCGGCAAGGTAGCAGTATAGATCAGGAGTAGCAGTATAGACCAGACCACGGAGTCGCGGTAATCTGGGTGGTAGGAAGGTATGTGAATCACTTTCCTTAGCTGTTATATTTGACACACCTTACCAATGTCAACTCACCGCCTAACACACCGTGCTCTGTTCGCAAGTGGTAGATCAGGCTGCGGACGACAGCCCGGTGGCTAGTGTGTAACATGGGTTGGTGGCATGAAGACAATAGCCCTGAAGTTTGCCTCAATGAGGCGCTCCGAAATTCCTGGATGAGATCCAAAAGATAACAAACACCTCTCATTGAAGGCTATATCTGATGTGGCGAAGAACAGAAGTCAACGACACTCGTGTTTCAAATCTCTATGCACCGATGTAATTTTTCACTTTCAACATTTTCCCCTTTGACCCACAGAGTCCGTTTTGCTTCTTCGCCTCGTACATTATAGAATGTCTGCCAATTCATGCGGTATTTTCGTGTTAAATACAATAATTCATTCAAGATTACCGTTCATTTTGAACTAACCACCTTGATCTAAAACATACTATTGTTCGTGTCTGCTTTACTTAATCGTTTGCTCAAAGATCATCCGCACGCAAGCCGGAAAGTCAGCAGCAAGAGTATCCAAAACTGACAGGCAAACCGCCCAGATTACGACAGTGGAGTGATGCAAACAAACACTGGGCGGGAATCTCAACAGTTATTCGGACCTCTTGGGGGAGAGGTTTATTCCAAGGAGGCACTGTAGAAAAGGCAGCGGTAGATTTCATTTGATTCAGCAGAACTTATAAATAAAAGTCGTCTAATATAACTGACCTCGAACAATACAAGGATCGCCGCGAACTGAAACGCAAACTTGCAAAACATGAGTAAGGACTGCGAGGTTCACTTTGTCAGGGGCACCAAAGAGATGGCGAAGACATCTTTATCAAGGAATAGTCGGGTGCTGTTCTCTTTAATTCGTGATCGCAATGGTCGCTGGCGAAGATATTAGTGAAACTCTATTTGGACAAGATGGCTTACGAATTCACAGTTTGTCGCGGCGAATTGATAGATGGGTAGAGTACTTTGAAGAACAGTCCGAATGACCAGAACCAGCCCAATCATCTGTGAATGATAGAGAATGTGTGGTTAATTATGCCGATCCCGAAAACCCTCCGTCGGAAACTGAATTGACTTTGGAGCTCAAAATCCTAGAAAGCAATAAAGTTCCAGACCTTGGCTACTTTTCTCCAACACCTTTCAAAGAGTGATTGTTGTCTGACAGCACTCCGCCGTTTCATAAGGGAGAATGAATAGGTATCTCGTGATTGGTGTTTACCAACGACCATTCCATTAAAGAAAAGGTGCCGGGATATCGTGCGACAACAACAGAGGTATTAGTTTTGTTCCTAAGATACAGCATACCGGTCTCATATTGTGACACCTGTTGACACACAAAGAACCGAGCAAGAAAAAAACGGGCAAACCCCTGGAATGATTGGGAGTTTATCGATCATATCTTCACCTTATGACGGACAGCGGAGCATCGGCGCTCTTTTTCACAACCAACTGTTGTATTTTTGGACATGAAGGCTACTTTTGAATCGAATGCTCGACATACCTATCTTCCGGGGAGGTTTCTATTGTAGGAATCCCAGTGGAGTATGTCAACTTACTTAAGTCATCGTAAGCCCACTTTGAGTGCAGAGTGCGTACCTACTGACAGCTATCTCGAGCGTTCCTCATATCAAGTGGCGTTCGATAGGGGTGCTCGATCTCCTCCTTACCTTTTATTCACGTGATGGACTATACCTTAAAAGAGCCACTCAGAGCGGAGCTCACATCAGATTGTAAGCAGATTGATATTGTGTGTGCGAATGACATTGTGGTACTTAATTCTCTCGGCCGAAATGCATGATGTACACTTTAAACCTTCAAATCGTGGCTGAAATATTGGGTTGGCCCTGACCTTATTAGTGTTATTGCCAGCATGCTGCTCGAAGCTGTCTGTGATGAAACTTGTTTCCGTATTAGTTTATTAATCTTGTACCGCCTACCATTTCAGTAGATAACTTGTTCTCAGATGAACAAAGCATAACTAACAGACTTCCTGTTTTTTCATCCGTATTCCCATTCGTACTCGTATGTTGTAAGCTACTATTCGCAACAATTTGTGCACCTGAGGAATAATCAAACGAGAGCTGAGTTTTTCAACCGAAGCGCTTCGGTACTGTTTCGAATTCCCAAAAAGCAGCACTGAATTTTTACGAACTTTCAGGACCAAGTCGCTACTTCCAAATAAACGAAAAAATACTCCGTAATAATGCTTTGCTTCCCACTTACAGCCATGTCACCTGATGTCCAAATTGCCGCGCTAATGTGTGCTTATACAATGACCAATATCGATCCTAAAAACAGTGTTCGCTCGTCAAATGTCGGAAACATGTGCACAAGATGATGGACAAAATCTTGGTCGATACCTCCAGAAATTACGGGCGTTAATAGACAAAAATTGTAATTTCCAAGCCGACAGCTCTAAACAATCTTGTTATAACGCCCCGCACAACTTTAAGTACTATCGAGGGCATCGTGGAACACCTCTTTGGTAGCACTCCAACAGATGTCTGTTGGGGCGTACACCGATATAATAAATGTACAACGCTTTTCTGATTTGCGTTGATAGAGTTTAACCGATATATTGAATATGACAGCTCATAAGCGACTGTTCAGTGACATCCAATCG
Organism: Paragonimus heterotremus; assembly: GCA_013368495.1. Lineage (NCBI taxonomy): Eukaryota > Metazoa > Platyhelminthes > Trematoda > Plagiorchiida > Troglotrematidae > Paragonimus > Paragonimus heterotremus. The sequence continues at coordinate 7,460 of LUCH01005435.1, read as the reverse complement.
AGCAAACATTGCTCTGCTCTGGAACTCAGTGCGATTCTCGTTCTAGTTGGATCACGTGATTCAGCCTTGGCATCACCAGAAACTCTGAAGGAGAAGCGCTTGGATTGACAATTATCTGGAGGTGAGCTGAAGTGATTAACGATGCTAGATTTGTGGGCTCGCATCTCCGACATGCAGCACACACCAAGCTCCAGATTTGAGAGGGCACTTGCCGGAGTGGCTTGCTGACCGACTTGTCCAAGAGTGCAAACATTGAAGACGCTGATTTCTACCAGTTGTCTTGGCTTCAGGAAACAGTTATCACCCGAGGGCACAGAGAAGGCACAAAACTTGGTGGTGGGGGAGGTAAATAGACGAGGAAAGTCGTAATGGATGAATAATGTCATTGTCAGGAAAACGGTAACTTCTGATACTTTCCGGTCGTTTAAGTCGCGGAAAAGGATGACACGCGAACGATAAGTTAGTCGACATTCGGATGCCTAGGTCTCGTCAAATCGATTTTGGTGATATTTACTGTGCTGAGTGCACTACAATTCACAAAGGCATTGCCAAATTTCCCACCGAGTGGCATCAGCGCACTTATTCTCGCTTAGACAAAGACTCCAATCGTCGCTTAATCGCATTAAGATCAAGGAACAGTACATCAGGATCATTAACATTCCAGATTTTTAAATTGCCAACGAAGAGAACAGTGTTACTGGGAATATTGTCCAAAAATAGTAGAGGATCCAGCTCTAATTCTTAAGGAACTCTCGCGCAAACCGACAGAAATGAAAAGTCTGATCCAGTTTTAACTACAAATGTTCTAGCAACCCGAAAGGAGACAATCCAGTGAAAAATCTTTCTTTCGACACCACAAATTTTTAGTTTAGGTCTAAGGGGGCCATGTGGGACAAAGTCAAACATCTTGACGAAATAAAAGATCGAATCCGTGATGAGATCATTGTCATTTGCCTCCGTTAGATTGTCCTTCAAGATGAGCATATTTGAATGCTCAACGACTTTCGCTTGTGAGTAATGAACAGAATGCCCGATCGCCTCGATATTTCAACCTGGAGAGAAGTCTTAGCCAAGGGGTAATCGACTGGAGTTAATGAGGCAGTTACTGTGTTTTCTATCCAGACGATCGGACGACCTGATCATTACTCACAAACGAAAACGGCTGGTCGTTCACATATGATAATTCGGTAGTGTCTAATGTGAGGTCAATGGCGCAATGGTAAACACGGCTGTCTCATGAACAGCGTGGCCAGATTTCTAGTCCCGGCAGTGGCAAGGATATGTCATACTGACGAGCTCTAACGAGAGCGAAACTCGAATCTAGTGCTTCTGCTGTTCGAAGGGGGCCGACTGGAAAGTTTGTGGGATTGTGACAGCTGCGATCAGTAGTGGGTGATGTTCAATCTATATGGAAACCAAAATCCTATACAACTCATCAATGGGCATATTTGTTATGCATGACCGGTTCGGAACGAAACTATGCTGGATGGTGGAAAAAAAGATCGTTTGGTTAGAAATGCTTCAGGAGGGGGCGCCTTAATAAACGCTCCACTACCTTGCATGGAATGCTAGTAGTGCTAAGTGGCCGAGAAGTGTCGGTCGCTCGACTTGAAGGTGGGTATGACCGTGGCTTTCTTCCACGCTCTAGGAAGAGTGCCAGTCAGGAGTGTCTATTGGAACAGATTGTAAGGGGGTTCGCCAGACCAATAGCTGTTTCGACAATCCTGAAGTGAATCTTATCTGGATACATCACATTATATGAAGAAATACCTGGGCATCCGAATGTCGTCGAACCTATTGCGTATCATCACGAGATGGCCGCAGAAAAGGGGTTAGCTACTCCTGGAATGATAAAACGGATCCTCCCCCCTTTAGACAAGGCGTTTCAAACATTTCACTGGGTTTATATGAGACCACTACCGGAGCAAGTCAATCAAGTAGTGCATAAAAGCTTCAAAAAGAACACTCGTCGTTGAGTGTGTTCAACAGATGGCTGTCGAGCTGATCACTGGCCTGTGGTGTGACTCAAAATTCCGTATTTATAGCCACTTAAACTGTGACGACCCTGTGGTGACTTATTTCTCACACACTTCTTCTTTAGCACTGAACTCGTCAAACAGTTTTTCAGTTTAGTGGCTGGCAGTGGTCGACGGGGGTATGACAAAGGCTTTACAAGCTCGGTCCTCGGACCTTCTTTAGACAGAAATTCCTTTCTTAAAGGGTCACCAACCCCTGAAACGACCTGTGGTTGTTAGTTGCTCCTCACGGAATCGTCTTAAAACGACATTAGATTCCCACGTAAACAAAACTTCGTCAGACCTGTAATCCTGCTCTGTTTTCAGTACTCGCTGTAAACCGCAAGAGCAGTGCTACACCTAGTTTTCAATCATCATCATAACAGCCATGAGCCTGACCAAAAGTTACTGTAGCTCGGGACGCCACTCACCTCAACAGTGACGTGAAATATCCTAGAAGAAAACGCTACTAGGAAGTTTGAAAATTAATAAAAAACTAAGCGGAAGAACTATAAATGGTATGAATACAGGTACGCCATTGACTGCGACACATCGCCAGGCAGGCGACACCTACCCACTTTGCTCAATGGAGCAGTCAGGGTCTTCATATTTCGTGACCACGTTG
>LUCH01005434.1:2751-39106 GCA_013368495.1 Paragonimus heterotremus | reverse complement strand
ACAACTGTGTCGAGTGTTCATCGCTTCTAGTGATGTTCGTTGCGGTTGTCCTATTTCTCCCTTCTTGTTCAACTTTGTCGTGGACGACATTTTGGAGGGTGCGCTTCGGAAATCTAGTGAACTTGGTGTTAAGCTTCTTCCTGTCGCTAGATTGACCGATCTAGAGCACGCGGACGGCATTGTCTTACTTAGTCCCTCTGCCGAAGACATGTAGACCATACTGAACCAGGTGAGTGACCGAACTGGCTTGTACGGAATGCGCTTCGCACCTTCACAGTGCAAAGTGCTGCTTCAAGACTGAGGTATTTCCACTTTTACTTTCTTGATTGCAGGTAATCCGCTTGAGACTATGGAAAGTTTCACATACTTGGGTAGCACTATCTCGTCAGGTTGTAATATCGCTGATGAGATATCAGCGAGGATAGCAAAGGCACGTGTTGCTTTTGCCAAACTGCATTATCTGTAGCATCGAAAAGACGTCCAAATGTCGCTGAAAAAAAAAGTACATACTTCCTGTGTGCGTTCCATTTAGCTTTATGGTTCGGAAACGTGGTCTATTCGGAAGGAAGATGTCAACAGGCTTGCTGTGTTTGATCATCGTTGTCTCCGCCAATTGGCCCATATTAAGTGGACTGATCGCGTGCACAATGTGGCAGTACGTCGACGCGTATTCCGGAACGCTCGGGATGCGCGATCTATAGGTCAACTACTCACGTTGCATAGCCTGCAATGGTCGAGTCACGTACTCCGCATGCCGGCTGAGCGTTTACCGTACTGAGCATTATATGCTGAGGCCATCAACTGTTGGGTAAAACCGCGTGGTGGTCAAGCGACAACGTGGTCATGAAATATGAAGATCTTGCTTGCTTTACTGATGAAGGTAGGAAGGTGTCGCCTACTTGGATGGGGTCCTCGTGATCACCCAAACCACCGGGTGGAAACGCTATCCGAGACGATAGCGTGGCACCGTCAGTGGCTTACCTGCCAACCCAACCACTTGAGGCTAACGAACGAACACAGAGAAAAGACTGGCCTCCGGACAGAGATACTTTAAGTCACTCAATCCGAATATAACATGGTCACAAACCCGTTCGTATTTATAGGATTTGGGACTAGCAACAAGCAAAGTCAAAGGGAATTGGCCAGACAAAAGTCTAGACAGTACAGTCTAATCATGTAGTTGGGATGATAACAACAGTTGTCACAAGGGCGTAGGTCGATTGTGAAGACCGAAACCGCGCGCGACCATGGCAAAAGTGAAGGTTAGTCACAAGTGAACTTTGTCACTTTTGGTCACACAACTTCCCCGACATTTTTCGCGAACGTTTTTTCTTGTTCTTAGGACATTCCACGTCACTGTCGAGGTCAGCAGTGGCGCGAGTCACAGTGGCTTCTAGTCAGGCTGATGGCTATTATGATGATGATGCTGCCGCCGCCTCTGCTGCTGATGGTGATGGTGATTATGGCTGTGATTATGTTGATGTGAATGAGGCCTACCATCGTTTCACACTCACTTTAACAAAATAGGATGAAACCTCCGGTTCCTTCAGTGGAGAGGATTTCATTTCTTAAAACGACAGTTGGTTGACCACCTTGAGATTCTTCATGATACATAAGTAAAAAACAGGTCAGTATGCGTATAGAAAATTTGGTGTTTTAGAATCGACTCTGATGGTCAGAATATGTTATGTTTGTCAACATTGCAGTCTTCAGTTGTGACAATGCAGAATAGTAATATTTGCTAACTGGCGCCTATAAGGCAAAAGAACGTCACTGTTAACTCCAAAGATGGGTGCGAATATGACATCCTCTGTTTAGATGTTCAGGTTTACGAAATACCTTGAACTACAGTTGAATGTAACAGTTCAGTCCCATTCAGTATAAGACTGCTTATATAATGATTACTATGCTTGCAGTGGAAACCACAAGGCCGAAAAGTTAGGCTTTTCTCAAGTCAAGGGTCAGTACGATCAATGATATGTGTAATCGTAGTGCTATTAGAGTTCAGCTATATCTGTTGACTCCAGGCATCCAAACGCTGATCCTAGTGATGCCGATCAAAACGAATATGATAACAGGGGAAGTTGTTCTGCAGCCAACGTGAAACTCAATGAACATTGACTTCCTCCTTCCTACTGAATGCGTTCAATCTATGCTATTGTACGTTGCGGTTCACGCTCATTTGGACTTCAGCTTCAAAACGCAGAACTGTTGATCTGAACATCTGTTAGTAGTTAACGAGTTTCTGTTACAAGATCAATGGACTAGTCTATGATTCGATCTGGTACAGCGAAAATCGATACGACTGAGCTTCGACATTGTGCTTTCTTTCACCCAACTGCATCCTGTGGGTAACACTCAGCACAAGTGTATATAACGGATTACAGGGATAGCCACTATTGTGTTCCACCGACGAGCCATTTAGTAGCTGATTTGTGTGAATATCATCTGATAGTTCAGGTTATTCTTTTTCCCCATAAACTGGTTCCAAATAAGTAGACCGGATTATCTAGATAAATGTCATTCCAGAGTGATCATTCTTCGGCCTCGTTAATCTAGGGTGGCAATTCTTTGGGTGGACAACTACTGCTAAGCCATTTCAGTTTACGGTTTGTCAGTTTAATCCGTGCGAGGTAAACTAACCTAACCAAATACATAATACAAGCTGTCATGTTTGGCCAAATCCATTTAACATGTCACACGACCGTTCGATGTGTATGTAACTGAACTGATTGGAAAGCGCATTGCGAAAGGAATAACTTTCAACGAGCAAGGCGGCTTGGTGCTCGAGAGTATCAGCCTATGAAAAATCAGTAGGGTGTTCCAAAACAGGAGCATTTAGTCATCCATGACGTGTGCCGTTTGTGAGGAGACACATTCTGTCTCAGTGAAAGTCGCATTTCAGATTTACCAAGAGAGGCTACCGCAACGTGTACCGAAGTAGTACAGTTATTATAATCGAATGGATTAGATGTATGGATGGATTCACTTGATAGTACTTAACAATGAAATGACTGAAATTGAAATCCACACAATCTGTAAGAACCAGACCGCGTTTTGCTAGTCCCAAATAGCTAGTTCAAAACTAAATCCGCGCACATTTGAACCAAACCTTTTCGTGAAACTATAGCGTGCCTTCGGAGGAAACGTTTTTTGTGAGGAAACGATTGACTATCACTAGTCTTCTCTGGAAGGTCTATAAACTTCACTTTCAATAAAATCCAGTAAAGCAGGATGAACTTAAAACAATTTAATAAATAAACGAGTTTTACAGTTAAACCAAAGCACCATTTTGGACGTAGGTCTCATGATCCCATTTGGATTTTCCATACTGCTGACACAAATGCTAGTCTTACGGATGGCTGTATGGGCTTTGTTAGAGCACAGTTCGCTGCCACACCCTTTCCTGTTATATACACAATGGTCCAGTCAGTTTTCGTCATTACAGCGGATCAGCGGATGCCAAACCATACTGTTCAAGGTCTATGACACATGGACCAATTGTGCGGCACCCAGTGAATTTTCGCACTCGTCTAAGCAATTGACTAATGGTGAAACAAACGCAACAGCCCTATCAAAGAACTTCTTGGCTGTCTACCTTCAAGAACTTGCGTGGTGCGATTACATTCCCCATAATACTTTCTAAAGATTGCCTAAGCAAACCGTCGCTCATTACCCATAAAAACACACTTGATTTACCGATCGTCACCATAAAATACCATGTTTTTATCAATGGCTTGATAGGAAGCGGAAGTACGGTGCTTTATGGGAAGTTGGCTGTTAACGATTCACTAAACAGGGACAGTCTAGGCTGACGACTCTACACATGGGCAAATCCAAGGTATTTGACTAACGAAATCAGAAGACCGGTTTTGCAAGATGGTAGTACCATTTCGTATGTTCTCGTCAGCGGTGAACAGCAAAAAACATTTAGGCGAATTAAGTTCAAGCATCAAGTCAGTGTGTACATTAATCTGTCATTAGTCAAAACTATGGCAGACAGAGGTTCAAGGTCAACAGCCTCTGCGCACAGAGGACTGGCTTGCTGTGCAGGTCAAACATCGCCACGAATGACTTACGGATGACAAGCTTGTGATGACTCATCAACACACGGAAAGCGTTTGTCGGGTCGACCACATAACCGGTCTTCAGCACGGGCTTGGTGAGCAAAGAAGCCGGTTTGCGTTGTTTGTGGGGTGGCCTCGGGTCATACCACATATCATGTCCTCGATATACTTGGGTACGTGCACCTTCATTCTAAGGCGCAGGGATCGACCCGCTCTGTCAGTGTAAACGTTACCGCAGCTTCAGGTGAAGTGGAAGACAGTGTGAATTGGACAGTTCTGGAATCTGAGTCTTAATGTGAGGATGTGTGAGTGACTTGGTGCGACCGAGTAAACGCAGTGTGGCTGCATTGTACACCCGTTGGATGACCTGTGTCAGTCGTCACGTTAGAAACGACATATTACTATCTGTGACTATTACTATCAGTGACTGCATGTACACCTGTTTTTTCGGAACGGACATTTCTTGTGGGTTTACTATTTTTCGTTCATTGTGAAAGTCAAGCAAGCCCAGTGGATAGCCGTGAGAGAACAGGGTCTCACGAATAAATTTCAACTTTGTGTCTAATATATCACCCATACATATAGTTCGCGCTCTGTGAAATAGACAACAAACCAGCGAGCGTTTGTGTCGCATGGGTCAGAAACCGTTGAGATTCAGATACTGACTTCCCTAGGTGGACTTACGGTCGACACGATGTACCATCCTTCCGTCACTTGTAGGTGAAATCCAGAAAGGTGAGTGTGTCTTCCATGTCGAACTCAGACGATAAAGTTGGATTTCGATGGGAAGAGTTCAACAAATCCAATAGTTTCTCAATTTTCTCTGTCTTATATGAATACTATTACGTAATCAACATATCGAGGATAAATTGGGATGTCATACAATGTATTCGCGAGGCGGAGCTCAATCATAAACATAAATAATTCAGCCAAAATTGGTCCTAGAAGAATATTCATCGCAATCCCGCATACTTGTTTGTTTTGGAAACAAAATTCGATATTTTCAGTACACAGTAATGTCAAAAAGTTCAATATATTGGCTGGGACATGAAGCTTGATGTTATGAGGTAGCGCAAAGTCACAAATAAAATTGACTGTCTACTTTAATGGCAAATTTGTGAAAGGTAAATTTACATCAACAGAGCACATAATTTTTCCAAGATAATCATTCTACAAGCAGTCCGGATAGCATCCATTATGTTGACAGCATTTGGGATAAAACGATTACTTAAAAATATATAGTGTTCAGCGCATGCCAACACCGTTCCATTGATTTTTAAGGATGCACAGAGATTCTTCAACCGGTGGATATGTCACCTAACCAATGGAATCCCACCCTCGTAATTGTACGTATACAAAGCTTACACTTAATGGGTTCCGTAAACTCACTAGGACAGACCCGTGCGCAGGTGGCCGGGCTTGCATAGATAGACACATGGACCAGGCGTCAATCATCGATTTCCATGACCCGTGCATATACTCGTCCATTGTCAGTGTTGTTTAATGGGGCAGCCTCTGATTTAACAGTCAGGCCAAGTAATCCAAGAGAGGTGGGTTTTCAGCTTTATCAAATGAATGCCAACAAATCCAACGAAGTTGGCCCACACAATAATCCCCTTTCTCAAGTCAGTGCAGTTAACTGATACACATACTCAGAATACTGGAGACTTGCTTGGAGTTAATCCCTTTTTATCAATCTACGAATCTGACCGCGTGTGTAGCCATTGCAATCAGGAGTGACTGACTGTTACAGCCGCTTTCACATAAGACATTGATGACGAGTAACATGCATCCCACATGTCTGAATAAATACGCATTCAAGGCGTAGTCCATATGACCAACTGCATGCAGACTCAGTCCTGTTTGCAAGTGCTTGCCCCATTGGGGGTAACGGGACCAGTTAATTACACGCTTTTCGTACGCATAATTGCGAAGTTCAAATCTTATTGGTTTAATACTAACAGACATTGGAATTCGTGCGATACTATATGGACTACGGAACTCTGGATGATGCAACCTGCATTTGTAAGGTGTGGTCGAAACCAGCAGGCGCGCACAGGTTGAATTTGAATTGTGTGACAGAGCGTGCTTCTGTGTTGTTGGTATCGTTTTAATTTTCGTTTGTATAAATCGTGTGCATAGCTTACTGGGCCTTTGTTTCATGTTTGTTTGTCTTGTTCCCTTTTACAAGGCTGTTGTTAGAACCCCTACTTCGGAAGAACGCTGTCCCCCGGTGTCTCCACGTCGCCCTAAATTTAGTCCACGAGTGTAACGGACAACCAGAGTGTAAACGGCCGGCTTGCATGTTACACATTCTTATGAAACCGTTACTGAGATCTGAATTGGTGATGTTGCTACTTCGCATACTCAAATTCAAGAGTACCACGCCTACTTACCATTGGCTGTCTGAATCCTTAGGAGGGCAAGTGAGTTGGTTGTAACAGCAACCTTAACAAAACTGATTGGTGATGAGTAGTAGGGGATTTGGATTTTCATATAGATTGAACATCACCCACAACTGATTGGATTCACTTAATTATATTGATTTTTGTGACTCGGGAAAACATTCCTATGTTGACTCAACTGGGGGGGGGGCAAGGATAGACCTAACACTGGACGCAGTAGTCCCTTTCGCTCCACCGGAAGTTTCCCTCTCATCCAGGTCAATTTCAGCCATCTTATGATTGTCCGAACAACCGTTCGATCGACCTGAACAAGTATGCTAACGGAATTTTTCCATTTGAGACAGAAAATGAAGTCAGTTTCAGGATGAGGCCACAGATGGGCGTGAACATCATGCTGACACGTCTGTCATTGGTCCAAGTTGTTGAACCTTTATGCGACTGATGCTATTAGCTAGCTGGGTGTGCACTTTATTGTAGTCTTGTGTCGTTTGGTCGGTCCACTTAACAAATTGAGTGGTTGTTTCTGAAGGCGTTTAGAGCAGTTTTGTGTAATTATAGACAACTATCAGCAGCGGTTCAAATCAACTACAGTTGATATCAGTTTTTCAACCAAACAGTTTCCATTGCATACGAACCGACTAAAATTTCAGTGGATTTTTTAAAACGACAGCACATATCTGGTCGTGTTCCGGGGGTATGACCAACAACAGTTACCAAAGAGGCGGACAGACAAAAATGTTTTGAAAAAGGCGGATGCGGACGATGGACATGACGCAAACTAAACCACTCAAGGTAGGCTAAGGTCTAGAGACGGTTATTCATACTTAAGCACACTATTCAAATCAGACCATATTCACTTAGACCGACCATTTATTTTGTCCCAGATTGATAGTCAGGGTATGAGAAGAAATTTTCGTCTCATTTCTCAAAGCATATCTTTAGATTGCTTGATACTTGTCACTCGGGTATTACAATCTTATACGTGGCTCGAATGGACCATTTGAAACTGTGAGTTCGTTCGAGTTATTTGAACAGGGCAACCACAACTTATTACCATGTCGATTAAACTCTCAAAATCTTTTGGGTCGTAAACACGTGACTAGCATGAAAACAAAAGCCACAGTTAGTAAATAGAGTGGAATACATGCTGATCGATTAGGATCGTGGGTATTACTCACAACCGAACACACGGTAGACAACTGATAAGTGACATTGTGCGACGGCGAGACGCCATGTCCTCAATCTTAAGAGGAATACTGACCATAATTCACAATCTTGAATAGATTGACACGTCCTTAGACACACTGAAGCAAAACGTAGGATATGGGTTCATTTCGTGCACTCCTACCATTCGTAAACGTGTTGACAGCAAGAAATCAAAACAAAACAAGACAAATGAAGTGGTGGTATGCACAAATCGGACGGAATTGTGAAGGGTACTCACAACTAAACCCACGGTAAGCAACGATTTACGGTCAGTTGTTCTTGCCTACACAGAACCGGTTGCCAATGGCTGGTCAGTGGGTCGTCGACACAGATAAGAATTTATCAGTTGTAAGTAATCATTGGAACCGTAAACAATGATACAATACTGATGTTGCGACCTGTGGTCGGTAAGTGCCTAGCGATGGATGAAACGACGCTTATCCCTCGATGACCGCCATTCATTAACGGATGGGTTAATTCATCTGTCAACCAGTTTTGGATATGTTCCCCGTCTCTGGCTTGATGCATTCTTTCTATTCTGCCGATATAGGTATTTTTTTATCAGTAGGGAAATTAGTGTGTACAATGACTGGTGGAGATCACAGAACTTCGCTTTTCGATTGAGATAAATGTAATCTGGTCGTTTGTGAGTTTGGAAAAAGTGTTGTGTTATACGCGCATTTCAACACGGCACCGATCCTCCATCTAAGAATGTACCTCAAACTGTCATTTTTGAAAGTGAGTTTGAAGTGGACAACTTTTCAGAAATTCCTACAATTGCTGTGTAAAATAATGTACGTACTACTGACTTTTTATGCAACAAGATCAAAATCCGTAAACTGCATACACGTTGGCTTGCAGTACACTGAATGTTGAGTAGATCCACTTGCACGGGGTCTAATCAAGATATCAGGAGAAGGTGAACTGTTCCCTGTTTTGTGCTCATACGTTATTGAGAGACTTTGGTAAGCAGAAATGTAAGGTTGAATTATTTTTCCAAGTGACAAAACAGTCAGTGAAGACCTTATGGTCGACATACTGTTTGAACAGTTTCGGTTCATTCACGACTTGAAAGATTGTTAACTCAGCTTTAGCCACAGAAGCATCAGCCAAAACATAGGCAAAGTGGTTACCCACGTCTTCGTCACATGAAGTAACATCTTACATTTTCTGTACAACATAAAAACAAACGTTTCAGATAGTCGTCGGGGCTTTGAAATTGGTCGAAATGGGATAAAATGTAATTTATCGTTTAAATTAACAGTTCGTTTGTGAATAACGAATTAACGCCAACAGGGACGTTTCACGAGTAAAGTGTCAGTGGAGTGCGAAAAAAGATCTTAGTCGTAGTTACAGTGGCGGGAAAGTCAAGTACGAGCAAACTTAATGAGTAGATCCGTTCCCGATCCCTAAAATGGAAAGGATTTCTGGAGCTGAGAAAATATCTCTCATAAGTCTATGTTACGGTTATTAGCAATTACTAGTGACACAGAAAGACAGAACAACAACTGCCTTTTTGTGAACGGACAACAATACGATTTTCCCCAAGTACCGTTCTGACTTTGCAACGCTACAACCACTTTCAGACGGTTCTAGAAGATTTAGAGGGGATGATTGGGTATGGGGGTGGGATCGTAATGGTAGTCCAGTGTCGCGACAAGCAAAAAGGTTAGCAACAGTGGCAATGACGAACAGACGAAACAGGGTTGGCGTTGAGCGGTATGGGATGCCAGATCGGCCGAAGTACCGTCGTCTGTCTGCGATACAGATGGAAAAGATTCAACCACCGTCAGCGAAGCTTACAACTATCAGGCACTTTCTACCTCTGAAATCTATGCGCGGATTGAATTTCCTTCTCAAAGGGGTTGGTTGATTTAAAACTCATACCGGGTTCTTTCAACCCACCTATCCGCCCTTTCAACTGCCTATGAGAGAGGGGAAATTCGTTTGTAATGAAGACCTAGAGATAACATTCAGTCAAGTTAAACGAAACACTACCAACATTCCACAACATCTTACTATCCCCATCCATGGTATAAGTTAGGGTGGATAGTGTCGAAATTGAGAGGATTCCTTCACAGCCATTAGGGATATTTGAACACGCCGGTCTGGTACAGACAGAAGCAAGGAGGGAGTACTGCACGGAGCAGAAAGAACGCCTAGTCATCGTTTGGACGTTAGATGAATGGAGGATCTGTCCGACAGTAGCAACCTTTCACGCTGAGGCGGACCACAAACCACGCATCAGGCTGACGGTGGCGGATGATACACGCGGGTGATTAGCGCGCTAAACACTTTGATCACAAGAGTTCAATTTTGAGATCGGACAGGTCAATGGCGAATACAGTCAGATACCCGATGGATTGTCAAGCGCAATAAAAGAAACTGAGCTGCAGACCGAAACCGTACACGTGGAAGAAGTCGTGAGTTTCTACAAAGAACTGGTGGTCAATCAACAGGAAGATGCCCAAGTATGCGAAATATCTCAGCACTCAATGACAGGAATCAAACCTAAAAAATTGTCTTGAGGATCACAACAGCTGTTACACGTGTGGAACTAACTACATATGGAGGACAGCCAACCAGTGGTTGGTACAGAGACAAAGGGCAAGTTTTAACCAGGACAGCTCCCACTTATTCGAACTGAGCAGAACGACTTTCCGGTACTTTAGAATAGCTAATTTTTATTCTATTTTTATTCCAAATTTGACAGCCTGTCAGGCATTTGTTACTGTTGCATACTGATGACACCAAAATTTGGCGAGCAGGACTATATTATTTATGATAAAAAGCTACATAGCTATTTAAAGTCATTTAATTGCCCCGGCCCAGACAGTTCGATGGTGTTTCACACGCTGGAATATGATGTAATGCGCACCCATCATTACAGCAACACATAGCGCTATTAGGGATGCGAAAAACTGGGTAATTTTGTTTCAATTGATATCAGCTTGCCTCCGAATATTGTGTCCATGGACAAGAAAGCTATTTTGGTACCTGGGTTATTCACAAACTGTTTCGCCCTTATGTTCAAGTCTTTAGTGCATCCCACTTTGATCTAGATATGCAAGTTTGTCGTCATTATTTTGCAAACGATATCAACCTCATTGAGAATGTATATGTAATGCTCAGAATTAGGGAATTGGATTGGCCCTAGACTTCGTAACTGAATTGAAACCTCCCACGCAAGTATTAAGAAAATATCGGACTGGTTGCAGTAAACAATTCTTATTCATGAAACAAAGACTTGCATTTATAGATCTATGTGAGTATTAAGGTAATCAGTGTCTGCCATTGGCTGGTCATAATGGCACATGCAAAGTCATAAACCGTAAGATGATTGGCGCAATAGAGACGGAAAGTGTGGAATTGAGGTTTTTCTTCTAATCCTGTGTAATATCTTAATGCGATGTTTGGACTGGTCCCTTGTTGGACCATCTGTTATGTCGAAGATTGGATAAGCCGTGAATCGAATGGATTTTCATCACAGTATAACGCACACCTACAAAACACTTTACGACGCTATATGTTTTACCCTACCTATATAGTTGGATGGATAAGCAGATGTATGGGAATAAAGTATGGCAGTGCGTTCTATACGCTCCCGCCATAACAGAGGAGACTTGCTTTTCGATGTTCGGGTTCCCCTATCGATTCCAACATGCTCAAAGAAACACATCTAACGAAAATAACCAACTCAGGAGTAACTCACGGGCGCTACAACATAAAGTGTGCCCTTTGATTACAGAGAACATTTTTTTGACGTATGTGTTTGCCCAGTCCGGAAATCTTACCGGAGTTTGTCATACCCTCCTAATTTTTCGTTGACTTCAAGCACATAAATATCGAGACAGCATACTTGATTATCACAGTCATCGTTGTAGAATGTGATACTGTAGTGACCAGCGATCGTGTGGCTTCTCTAAGGATCCCGGCTGCAACCGTGTTTTCTTGCTTGTTTGTTATGTACGCATGATTATGTTTAGGCATGCAATAGGAGGCCTGATACGAACTCTGTGTCACTTTCTTCAGTCATGCAACTAATAGCGTACATCGAACGCTTGTCTTTTTCCTAACGACCCATCTACTATTTCATTATTCAAGGTCGTTTAGCCCGGACCTATTCGAGCGTTATTTAACGCACTCGAAGGTTCCAAGCACTTTTCGCTTGGCGCGCTTTTGAGTGCCACCTAGTGGACTGTAGCCCATCTCGCGCTTCTCTTCTTTTTCCTCTTGGTTGCTTCCGTTAGTTCCAGGCTAGGCTAGAGCTAACTACTTACCATAGTTCCAAACATTGCTGGAAATATACGGTTTGTTTCCAAACCCCGCTGTATTCTCTAGTTCGATGGCTGTTGGGACTACATTTCGATTGCTCTTCAGGAAAGGTTTATTAAATTGTTAGTGGACGAGGGTCTAATGCATACCCACTTGTTCACGACAATACTCCCGACATGTCACTGTTAGTATTGGCCAGCTGCTGATTGGTGTATTTTGCAGTACGAATGTTGCACGCTTCATAGTTAGTGATTGGAATTCCGATACACACATTATTCTCCGAGTTCCTCCTTCACAAGATTTCTGTTTCTGACCATCTTAAACCGAAACAATATACCGAGTTACTTGCTAGTAAGTAGTAAATTTTTGCATGCGCTGATCATTACTCATAAACGACTGCATCTTTTGCATTCTCATAGACTTTCCAACCAGCCTCTTTCAAAAGAAAGCACTATACTTGAGCCTCCCTCCTGTTGGAGCACGTCAGTAGTGCGCATGCTTGCCACAACAGGGAGCGAAATTGTGGTTATGCTTTCATGGGACAATCGTTTTGACCGCTGCATCACCGACCTCATATTAGGCACAGGTGAGTCAGTATTCAAACAGTCAACCACAATAACCTCAATAATGATTTGTCAATGTATATTTTCCTTCGAAACCGTAAAACACGCACTCAGATGTACATAAACTTTTTCAGACTTTCAATCTGTAAACTTCCCTGAATTCTACAAATTTTAGTGATTAACGAACACTAATTTTCCCCATCTTCATGGACCCTATTCTAGAGAATCGACCCTCCAATGTTTTCTCAATGAGGTGCAAGCCAACCTTTACTCTGCACTGTAGACAAGTTCCTCTCAAACTAAGCTCTGATAAAGTTAGCCAAACTGACGCTGATTTGTTTGTGAGTCTCAACCATGTTAGTTACCATATTAATCAAAATCCAGCATTGAGAGATTTTTATCATACACGATGATAACGAAGTCCGTATTCGGCTGATATCGTATACCTCAGAATTATACGGTGAGGTCATGAATGCTGATTTGACCGAAAGTATCAGAAAACACACAATACAGAATCTCGTCGAAACCTTCAAGACTAATTTACCCTGTAATTGGTAGTTACGGTTCGCGTGAACCAATAGCAGTGAGAATACGAGATTAATTACTTACGAAACAACGTCCAGGTTGGCCGTAGTGAACACAAATCCAGCACGTCTGAGTTAAAATATGAAGCTCAGCTATTGTTTTCTTTTCACAAATTTACAAAGAATTTTTACATAAAGAACTTGATCTCCCTTACCCAAGAACTTGGCGATATTAACTGGCCTGATATCATCCAGTGACTACCGGCAGTTCAGTAGTTTTGGAAAGACCAAAGTTATCCACAGGTACGTATTACTTTTGCGAAATAGGAGACTTAAAAGAAAGACTTGCTTCGGTGTCGCTCTAGGTATTTTTGATAGCGAAAAGATCACTTGTAAACTACACATTTTCCAGCTCGAGATGTCTCGATATTGAGATGTCCCAAGTAACTGGATCCAGATGAACGAACTTTGTTTATCTTCCGCACCTGGGAGCATCACTTCCTCTCATTGTGTATGAACCAACCAGTCCCTATTTTTCAACCTACCCATAGGCAGATTAGCTGTGCAACCTTGCACCCCATTGAAATCTAATTAATATCCTTCGGGAATCGAGGAAGGTGAAAGTAATATCAAGACATCTTAAACACCGAGACTGGAAAAGCCACAGAAAGAGTTGACAAAACATATGATGAGTTCTGTTTATTTCACAACAGAGCTACAACTGATGTACGTGAAGATGAACGTCGATGTCTGTTTTAAATTAATCACCAAAAGACGCCTCACAAACTAACACTTGCGATGCACGCGTGGAATGATCACCTCAAATAGGGATATTCTCGCCATCCGACTGTTGACTGACAGCTTCAGCTCATTGCCTCCAGTATGAGCATTGCATATGTCATCCAAACAGTCACGCTCAAACCACGCATAACATTTGAAAGATTACAAACAGTATGTGACGATAAGTCCCCGGATTTTGATTTCATTATCCTTCTCTTGTGTTAAAGATGCGTGAGAAGGAGTTATCGAGTCCACTATGTAAAATATTTAACCGGTTTCTTCTGGATGACAAGCTTCTCAAAGTAGTTGACTTATACACAAAGTCACATACCCTTAACAGAATCTTGTACTTAGAGGTCGTTTTCATTATTTACTCAAAACGGACAGGAGACATGTGTAGTGAATGTGTAACGAAACTTTAATCCACCCTTATCAGTTGTCAACGTGAAAGCAGTAAATTTCTTACAAGCTGAAAATGGCAACAATAACACTGTATTAAACTGTGAAGTTATTACGTGATGTTACTTTCAGTCAGAATGTAAACTTGTGTATTTCGTTAGACCCTTTTTAGAGACCTCATTTTTAGTTGTACATAAAACATACCATTTGAATTGGGAGCGTACCTGACCTTATAATGACGAATTTATTTTTGGGAATGTTTGAAGGCCAATTTCATCAAAGGATTTATGGGGTTTTGCTGTACAAACGCCACGCAGATAATGTGCTAAGTTTCACTGATGAACGTTCTTTCACTTCGCTTTATAACCATTTAATCTACAGGTGGTGAACAGTTTGATTTTTTGACATGGGAGAAAGAAACGATACTATTTCAAAGTCTCATTTAAATAAATCGCTGTTACCATCCACATCTATGAAAGACTGAGTCAACTTGGTAATCAAAGAAATTCCTTCGGAACACACTGCAGTATGGGGTTTGAAGATTTCCATGATTTCCGGTGATGAGAATGTCTGAGATGAACGCTTTTGTGTTGGCTGTTAACCATCAATCTTCCGGAATGCTCGTAGTATGTTTGACAAAGCCTGTCTATTTCTACCTTGTTATGATTTTCACCTCGACTTCTACTTCTGTCCTTTGTTTGCTATCCATCTAAGTTTTTCTTAACAACCCAACAAGGCAATTACTACTGTCATTAGATCGTCCGAATCACCAGATAAACAACACTGTCATGAAGAATACGAACGCGCTTGAGTTCTGTTGAGGGAAACACGGATTTTCCCTTGAGGTGAAAACCAATGGCGCTTACTACGATGCTTACAACGCGTGGTACCATTCAAAGTGTAGCAACCTTAACAAGAGAGCTTACAGACTCTAGTTGAATTATAGTGTACTAATCTGGGTAAGCTGAGCATGCGCCCAAGTTATTCGTGAGGTTCACAGGCTGATTAAGAACATGTACAAAGATACTGACGGCAACTTGAACCCTGTAAGGGGGGTTGTCGTTTTTTCTTCTAGCCTTGATAAGAACTCAGAAGACCGAATAACTATTGCTTAGAATGGTTGATAATTTGATTGAAGGAGAGAGTTTGTTGGGGTTCCAGGGGTTATTTATGGCAGTAAGGAGACAACGGGTGGTCTGGCGGTATACCCAATTAAGGACTTCTGCATAAAAAAGAAGAAGGCGAGGGGAAGAACTCGGAATGTTGCCCAGAATGAAGAACATTTGATGTTGACAGATGCGGTTATAGCCCCGCAAGACAGTCAGTCGACATGATGACAGCCTTCAGAAGTTACCGACAGTTGCCGATATGAAAGACGAAATCAAGCACCTCAAGCAAAGCACTGACTTTACAACTGGGAGAAATAGGGAGGTGTTGATCCAAAATGTGCCAGAACCCTTAACATGGGATGAACGTCAAATACAACTTGCTATTTGATATCATATGGTAAGTTTGCTCAGGTCTGTCAACATTCCTGACCCCATAGCTGGTAAACGAGTGTCAAGGTTCGGGAAGTGGTCGGGAAAGTAGGAGTCCGGGGCACTAAATCCCAGACGATTACTGGTTGAATTTGCAGATCCTTGTCATAGGGATAGATTTTTATGTGCTACATGAGGTATCTATGCTAAGCATGCGGGGGTAAGATCACAGTCTCACCAGATGACTTTGCCAACTGGAGAAACATGAATACCGTCTCCCCCTCAGATAGCTTTGAGAAGGGAAAAGTAAATTGCCTCTGTTGCATTCAGGGTGAAAGTTGGGAGATTAAAAGCACACCAACCAGGCGGAGATAGTACATATATGACGGATGATTAAAATACCATTAAGTTATTATTACGGTCGTATAGGGACGTTCTTAAGAACAGCATCATCGCTACAATAGGCATGTACCTCAGAGGGACAGAACCAAGATTCAAGACCACGGGGCAGGTATTCGGGCGTAAAGTTGGGGATAGTGCTGTCTTCGTGTGGTCCTGACGTGGTTCCAATGACACACAAAGGGAGAGGAAGGAGCATGATCTACATGAATGAATACAGCGCTGGAAATAACTGGAGCGAGCTCAAGACAGTTACGGAGACCTTGTTAAAACCGGAAGTTGTAATGGCTAATTTGAGCCCACCGGGAAATTGTCTCTACCGTACGGACAGAAACGACTGCTGCGTTGGTGAGGGCTTGTTAATTTTGAAAGCTCATCAGTATGAACAGAGCTGCTAGATACATTGTAAAATGAAATGTGCGGGTTGCATTCTGCTTGTTCAAGGTGCAGAGCATTATGGCGTTTGCAGCGAGTATATACAGAAGTCTCATGACGTCCGAGGCAGAGAATGAACAGTTGGTTGCAGTACTTGAGGACCAAATAGGCCGAGCTGATAAGGTCATCCTCTGGGTGACACTAGTGTGCCTGAAGTAGACTGGACAGAGGAGCATGTTTCCAGTTGGTCCTTTGGAGGAAATTTGCTTAGAATTTTGTATGCGAAAACATTGGCGCAGCATGTGGACTAGCTTAAACGTTGGAAGTCTGGTCAAGCGTTGGCTGTACTGGACCTGATGATCGCTAGGAGCCCAAATGATGTAAGCAATCTCGAAATTGGGGCTCGCTTCGGCAAAAGCTACCGTAGGTTGATACAGCTAATCTTAGAGACCAGGCGCTTGATAACTCCTGATAGATGGCGTCAGATGCACGGAAAGCTAAATTTCGAGGAGTTCTTTCAAAAATCGGGATTACCATCTTGCTTCACTGGTGCATCTGAGTCTGAGTTAACTATGGGAGGAAGTTGGGAGAGAGAAAAATGAACATCAGAAACCTAGTAAGTAAGTTTGCTCCGCTACGTAAGGTCAGACGGCGGGGCACCCCCCAACCTTGTTGGAAGAGGAGGTCAAGCAAAGCCCAAACCACCAAGCGTGGTGCATAGAGAAGATTAATTAACGAATGGACATGAACAATATCGTGAATATAAGCGGTCCCGAAACACAGACAATCGAATCCAGAGAGAATGCACGTTGACGTTCAAGGGAAGTTTCTTGTAAAATGGGCTAAACAGAACCCGAGGACATTTCAATTACATCTAGCCCAGGGCAGCCATACCACTGGCCGTTGGATACCTTTTGGATGAACGGAGAATGCATGTCACGACATGCAGGGAATAGGCGGGAGCTCCACTCCAGCGTCTTGGGGAGGTGGGAATCGTAGATACTGATAGGTCTCCCAGGATTTAGGCATTAGTTGATCCACATGAGGTGCCGGAACTACTGATCACAGCAGGTGAGGTGTGTGACCAACTATTGAAACTGGGCATAAACGAGGCGGTGGGGCCTGGTAACAGTCACCCAGAGATGTTAAAGCTGAAGTCTTGGCGTATCCGATTGCACGGTTATTTTCCACGTCGTCAGGAGAGGGTAGGTTACCTGCAGAATAGGAATTAACAGTGATGACTCCAATTCACAAAAATGGCAATGGGAAGGAGGAGGCTAACTAGCGTCCAGCTAGCCTCATTTCTGCGGTATTGTATGTGTTGAAAAAGTCAGGGACGGTATGGCGAATTATATTACCAAGTATGGACCTGTGACGGCCCACCAATATAGCTCTTGAGACAGTAGTCCTGCATGAAAAACGTTTTAGTTTTTTTTGGAAGAAATTTCTAAGAGGTGAGATAACGAGGAGTAGGTTGAAGTATGCTGCCTTGACTTTAGAAGGTGTTCAATTCACTAGTACTAAAACTGAAGGCTTAAAAGGTATCTCTCAAGGTCATAGCTTAGATGGTGGGTAAGGCAGAAGTTTCTACGTGCACGTTAAGGGGACCAAGTCCATTCTTGTGGCTGTTAGTAGCGGAGTACCGTAAACATCATTAATAAAACCACCATTCTTCGTGATTCACGTTAATGACTTGTTGCGAGTAAGGTATCAACTAAAGAAGGTCGTATCATCAAAGGAACCTGATATTTCACTGCTCCTGTACGTACGATCGCATCTTGTCGCCTTATCTAACGAGGAACAAGAATACACTAGAGGAAGTTCAACGGAGGGTCGCAAGGTTGTTTGTGGAACTCAAAAGGATGGATCACCCAGCCTGACTCAAGTGACTTGATCTTTTTTTTCTGGAATAAAGTTGCAGCAGGGGAGAACTATAGAATTTCAAGCTTCTGAAGGGATCATCTGATAAAGGAGAACATCTGTTTACACGCAACAGTAATTCAGCGTCCAGTGGACATGAGTTAAACTTAGCTAAACCTCGGGTCAGGTCTAATGCTTGAGCCTAATTCTTTCCATGTGGAAAGGTAAACGCGTGAAATAGGCTGCTATCCGAGATGGTATCTGCCACCACGGTGATCGACTTCAAGCGTGATCCGGAGTTAGAATGAAGGGCGCAGTCAGTCGGGTGATATGGTATATGGGTATGTTCTCCATTGCCACGTAAGCATTTATCCTGTTCTTTACACTGCCCCCTATGTTGCAGTTTGCGTTGTTATGTGTCTATGTTATTATGTGCTTCTTCGCGCGATAGACTTCTAAACAGCAGACAGTCTTTCTGCTCTTCAGTTTGTTTACCTCATTTCTGTCCGAGTGTTTTTCTTCCATCTCTTATATTCATGGATCCTAGATACTTGATCTTGCAGCTACGATTCTGAAAGAGAGTTACGGTGCACTGACAGTGACATTGATCCTGTTTACCCGTAGATGAAATTGTTGTATCAGTCGACGGCGTTTCCAGTGCGACATCACCCCGTATCGGTTGTTCCTGACTAGAGTGAAGCAAAGCTCCGTCTTCTCCTATTAATTCAGCACGGTGGGAACTCTGGGGCTCACAAATACAAGCAACTGGACATCACGGGCACCCACTATGAACTGTACTGAAGTGAACTCCACCCACCAAAACCTTACTGTATTGTATGAGGTAGACGTTAACAACTGTTTGCTATTCTTACACATTCTTATCACCAGCTAGTAAAGATGGAATATCCCAATGATCTGTTAATCATAACTCTACGAGGAACGGACAGTAGTTTCAATTCCTACAAATGCGACTTACTGGTTGTCTGAAGACAACCAGTGTTATGCACAGCAGATAGACTGTAGTAAAAAGAAGGATGTATTGGAAGCAGCGCTGGTGGAAAACGGTTGCCCGAAAAAGTTTGACTGTCGACAGTTAGAAGAAAGCACCACAAGTAGCAAGCTGTAGGCAGTTTGGAGAAAAGAACTTCTGCAAGTTCAATTCAGAGGTGGTCATCTGACCGACAACTTGATTTACAACTCGATTGCAACGCGCTTATCCGGCAGTCCGACTGCTCGACCTCTCTCACGAGTCATACCAGTTCACTTGTAGTTGCAAGGACGTAATCAATTTACTTCCGGTGGAAGTGAATGCATTATTAGTGCGCGAAAGGTCGAAACATTTTGGTTGGTCCGTTTACTTGTACAAAACTTGGTGGTCTTACGTTCGCGACTGGTGAGAGCAAATTGAAATGTCGATTTCTCATGACACGTGTGTTCTTTCTGTTTTGACTAAATAAATAAAGAGACCTGTGTTTTGGATCTTTTGAACGATCATATTGTTATCTGTTGTTTTAATGGTCTTGATGAGCTTGTTTGGTGGCCAATTAGGAGAAATGTCCATTCCATTTATATTGTCGTCTGATAGCTAACATAGATTTTGAAAGAGATCCTCATGTCACCAGTTTGTCTGCTACTCTGGAGGACGAGGCAGTGGCGGTTGATGAAGACAAACCAGGTAATGCCGATGTTCTAGATTTTAACAAGGCTTTGGGTCCAGTAGACCTCTTGACACGATGCAAGATGGCTCCCCCACCAATTTCATGATCACTAAGTCAATATCAAATTCAACTGTACATTTTCTGATTGGTACTAAACGACTAGCGGTGTGGCACAAAGTTTCACTCTAGAGTTTTGTTCGTGCCTAAATTCCCAGGTTTTATGTACCTCATCAATAAAGTTCGCCGATCACATCAAAATTTGACGCACAGTGGATAATGTGGTATTGAGAGAGAAGCGGCTTGGTAAGTTAAGTGTTTTACCAGGGTGGGCTTTAGACGACCGGCCCCTTTGTAACAGTACTAAATGTACAGTAACGCACCCCCATCGTTTGGATATCGATGAATATCTTCTTGAAAATGAAATCCTGAGTACTACTACCAGTGGGCGGGAATTAATGTCAACTGCTTTAGAAGACCCTAGTCTGTCACCCAATTCTGAAACAATGGCCAAAAAAGCAACCCGGGTAAGGTCCACTAGGCTATTTAGATTTTAAATCGACTGATGTATGTTCACCTTTGGTCAAATTTTCAACCACAGCGTCCACATCTGATAAAGTACTCTGCTGTTATGGAAATGGTAAAACAAACGATCACAAAGTGTGTTATGGTAGTTTTGGTGACCGCGTTTTCCAAATATGCTGCAAAAATGTGTACCCTTCACAATGCACAATATACAGGTCGGAAAATAGCTGACTTTAGCATATAGGATCCACTATCATGTCACTATACATTATGAAATACCAAATCCCCGACTACTAATCAGTAGTCTAAAATATCACCTGGCAGGTTTAATGAGATCGGAGATTTCGACCTGTCTAGAAAGTCCTAATCGCGGGGTTATCGACTGGAGTTAACAGACAGTAACTGTGTCTCCATCTCGAGACGATCGGGCAACCCGATCATTACTCACAAGCGAAAGTGGTTGAACGTTCACATATGATGGTTCGGTCGTATCTAACGTGCGGTCAATGGCGCAGTGGTAAACACGGTTACCTCATGAACAGCATGTCCGTGGTTCAAGTCCCGGTAGTGGCGATGATATGCACTACTGACGAGCCCTAATGAGAGCGAAACTCGAGTCTAGTGCTTCTTTTTGAAAGGGGCCGACTGGAAAGTCTATGGAGATGCGACAGCTGCGATCAATTGTGAGTGACGTTCAACTTGAAATTAACCAAATCCCCGACTACTCATCAGTAACCTTCTTGTCTGTCCGAAACGCCTATTTCGAATTGATTCGTTGAAGATTCAACATTCAGTGAATCGCTTTGCTTCTGTGGGTGTGTCCAAACTGGACTAACCTGACAGAACCCGTCGCAACAGCGTCGTTAGTAGATCAATAAAAGGGCAGACTGAATTCCTATGGCACAACAGAAAGCAGACGTTTCAGGCGACTGGGCCATCAAAATCTTTGAGATACAATGTAAATACGGTAGATATGTAAACTGTTGTTGATCTGTGGTTGTTCGTTACATGCAGAAATGCTTTCACAGTCTGCGGCTAGGTTTTTCATCTGCCAACTTTTCCGTAAGTCACTGTCACCGACCTTTTTTTCCAAACGGCACAACGCAAATCCAGTCACATACATTCACTCGCAACTTTTCTCAGTCTGTAACTTTTCTATGAACCCACTTGAAGTTATAGACAATGTCTGTTTGTCGTGGAACTAACGCGCAAGCCTACTAAGTTTATCATGGTAGGCAACATACTAGGTTTGTTCCAATACTATAATCACACTAACCGTAGTCTTTTGAAATGTCAGTGTGAGAACAGACTAATCAGATCCATCCCTCAATGTTCCAAGGCGATGGCTGTAGAATAGGTGGCACAGAAAACTAATAAACACACTCCTTTAACAAGATGAATCGATTGAGGTGGGTTACCTGATAGACTCTGACCAGTGCAGATTTAACAAATCATGACAAGTTCACGGAACCTAAACCTTCAATCCTTTGAGGATGGGATTGATTCTATGGATGACAGTAGTTAGCTATCTTGTGTTCAAGCTCTGAGATACTTCTAGCTCATCGAGAGGTTTCCGCGTTGTCGACGGTTCGTCGTTAAAATTTCTTTAGTTATTGACGATGATAGATCTTGCCACGTCAGTATGTGACCGGTGTTCAAGGCTGGCAGAGTGAACTGGTCATTTCGCAACATCGCGGCCTGGTAAGCATCATCGGAGGTGGAAAACTTCTCACCGCTTACGGGACTGCGATCGATTGGAACTGTGGTACGTAGAAACTAGGTGAACGAGAACATACTGGGAACATCGGTCGGCTTCACAGCGCGGATGGCGGTGTCCGTTCATTACCAGTGACTTCTCACAAATTCTTGCAACAACTACTAGATAGCAGCATGGGTTTCACTGTACAATCAGTTGAGGTCAGTCACGTTTTTGTCTGCCACCACAAGCAGACACATAAACATGTGCAAAAAGTTAGTCAAGCCGCGTGCACTTCTACATCGTTTAATTTGATTACTATCTCAAAGCTATTTGCTCTCACTCCCGGGGTCAACGTAAACCTTACAGAGACCTAACGATGAGGACAGTTTCATAGTTAAATTTCACTGTACAGTGATCTATTCTGGTTTTCCGATTAGTTCTATACAGCGATATGTACAGTACTAAGCGTGACCGCATTACTGAACTGGACAGGCACTTGTCGATAAACGACAAGCGCCTAGATACTTGAAAGTTTAAATAATCTGTGATAGTCATCAGAACTTAACTCCGTCCCTCAAATATCAACCGAGTACATACTACTGGATCAACGTGACTTGTTACGAAACATGAACATACGTGATACTGCAAAACGCCATCACCTGAGCGGAAGGATTTAGTTCATCGGTTAAAAGCCAATTTTGTGTTGTTTAAAGCTACAAAGTAACTCGTTAAACATGTCAGTTCGGTTTTGGAGAATAGTAATCGATCACATATCCAACTGCGCGCTCGTCTAAGTCCGGATGGTTGTTTCTGTGAGCATTCACTCCTACAAACGTCTTTTTTTATATCTCAATATGCTCATTGTAAGTCAAGTTGGCTGAGTGGTTAAAAGATGACGCACCACAAATTTCTTACACCACACTGCAACCGATCAGTCTTCCGATAATGAATTTGAGGGAGTTCGATACCAGTAAATTATCAAAATCCGGTGGACAAAAGACCATGCTATCGCAACCCACAAAAGTGCTCAGAGAATCGACGTAAATACAGCGTTACTTTAACCCCCATACACTTCTCATCATGCTAAAGTCTCACCGTTTCGTGGATGTTCGTATGTGCTCCATGCATCTTCGACCTTAGCAACCCACCCGTTTTTTGCTTACCGCTGTGAAATTGCGTATTAAATTTGCTGTATGCACTTTGATGACGAACCAGTGAAAACGAACGGATTTGTTACACTATGTATTATCCTGACAAGTGGTCCACAAAGACACTTGCTTGTCCGTATTCATCGACTGTCACGCGGGCGATCAGAAACGAGAAGCTCAGAACAAATTGCTTTATTCAATCAGCGCATGTACACAACAATACAAAACGTCTCAGACTGAATAGCTCACTATGCATACATATAACATATCTGTGCCTGCCCGGCAGCTGTATTATGATACTGATCACAAGCAGAGTCGGCTTCTATAACACATTGAGAAAGAAAGACAATGGAACTAAGAAATGAACTCCGATTATCTTGAAGAAAGAGCCCTTGTCAAATACTGCATACTGACAGATTTTGATGCTCCAGTACGGGTCGTTTTGTGTCGTACGATAGAATGAATAGGGAACCAAAACTTAAGTGGAAACATTAGAGATGGTTGGGATTCGAACTCTGGAGGCCAACCGTTTAAACTCAATACCAGGATAACTCAGATGAATCATAACCAGATGTTATTATTTGTCAGGTAGCTGGAACTAATCACGACAACACAAGCCACTCTCGAGTGCATCACTCACAACTGTAGGACATTTTCAGAGGTCCAAATTCTCTTCGATTGTCCCTGTCGCACTCTTCTCCGTGACCCCGTCTAACTAGACGTCTGTCATTATTCTCACAACCCGCGTCTAAAAGTACTGATTTTTCCAACCCGCCTCTCTCAGTCATTGAGACTCACTCATCTGCCCACACACCCATTGCTGCCTGTCCATCTCACCCTCCCTACCTATGTGAATACGGCCTTTTTATGGGCCACCGTGAAACTGTCGCCGGCTGATCGGTCTGTCCGTAGGCCGGCTATTCAGACACATCAAACCGATCCGTTCGCATTTCGTCATTGACTGTCGGTCGCTTGTGCTTGTACTTGTGCATCTTGAACCCTTGACGGCATAGTGCGGCAGACCATTGTACCTAGTCCCACGAACGCAAACGAATTGACGTTTTACTAATAAGTAGTGTGGCAAATTTATGATTTTAGATGTGACCCAATTGTGAAAAGCGGTGACTTTTCACAGCTGAGTCTCATCTAGAATTGAGGTTAGTTTTTTACAACTGATTATATTTTTTATGCCAATAGTACCACGATCTCGGCGACTCGATTTGGTTTTGATAGTTGGCGTCGTTGGTTATACGTGTGTCACGCAACGTTCGTTGGAAGAATGTACAACGACACATACCATCAATAATAACACAGAAACGTCAATTTACATAGTAAATGTATGTATGTATTATAGAACGAACAGTCAACTACAGAAGACTAGAACAACGAAAACAAGACACAAGCAGTCGCATGTGTTTCGCTCATCTTTGCCGAACACGTAGGGTACGGGCAGGAATTATCTGTAACGTAACGGAAGCGAGAAAGAAACGGTAATTGTGTCAATCGGAGGCAATCAATCTTAATGAGACATGGCTATATGTTGACATGCACACTAACAAGACACCTAGATCTGGACAGGGGAATGATTATGATTCTCATTTACTACAGCTGGCTCTGTAATTTGTCTCAACGCAGTGGTTGGAAGGTTATTTAATTTCAAGAATAAAGTATCATCCTTAATACACTCTTTAGCCAGGCGGAACTCCAGCTACAAATCTGTCTGGTATAGATAACCTCCCCAATATGCTATGGTTCCATAGGTATCAGGACTCATTCTCAGAATGACGAGAGGGTATATAAATTTCTCAGCTAATCGACCGATCATAATTACGGAATCTGCTTATGATGATGTTTTCTCCGTTCCGCATCCAACGTCAAACCATCATAAAGTGTGCTGTCCTGACGCGTTTCGTCAGGAGTTTTGACTGTCAAAGTGTCTTCTTTCCAAAAGAACAGACAGCCGGTAGTAAAACTACTCATCTCTGTGCGTTTAAGCAGAGAAGTGGATCGCATCGTATTGTTCTGAAGAATACATCACTCGATATTGGTAAGGTGAAGCTTAATAAGTTGATCACTTTAACTAGTCAGTATTTGAATGTTCTGACGCTGGCACACAAGTCGAGTGAGCAGATCACCATAATTTCATTCAGGGGAACAAAGATGTTCTAAGCTTTCACGATACACATAAGTCAACTACGAGTGGTTACTCCCCAAAACTTTCAGTTAAACGCTGAGGCCAGGTTTCATCAACGTCCACACGTGGGAGCACGTCGTCATCTACTTCCACTTTTATGTAGTATCAAAACAACGTGTCATTACTAATCAGGCTACTTGTGAAAATCGATGGATTTTGAAAATCCAATATCTTCATTTACTCGCTTCTCTTCTCTGTTTGACTTGATGTATCAAGACCTAACCGTTGAAACATTGTCTCAGTTAGTTCGCTGCATCCAACAATGAACGTTATTGGTTCAGAAGGCATCTACCGTATCTCAGCTCAAAGACGAGCCATCATTCTCAGATTCACGAGGGCAATTGATTTTGATAGTAGTGATACCAGCACCGATTATCCGCGTGCTTCGAATGAAAGCTTCATTTTTGGTGAACAACAACTTCTATCGAATGGAACATGAGCAGTTAAATTTTGAACTCGTTATCTTGCCTACTTAGGTCTAAAGCATTCAGGGTACTGCTAGTAACCAGGCTATAGAATGATGATATGAATTATGATGACTGAAATACACAAAATTTAGCATGAGTGTCCCTGTACGTTTTGCTGCACTCCGTTAGAATCTAGTAAACCTCAAAGACAAAAACTGACCTGTTAGCTTGAACGCACCAGTTCACAGTTGGGTCTGAATACGCTCGGCCTGATCCAGAAGAAGCTGACGAATTGTTGACGGCAAGTCGGTTCCAACCTGGTCATTCAGATATGCCAACGTCTCCTGGATGTCCTCAATCAGGTAGTTTTTAGGCAAGGAGAAAATAGATTCCCAATTTGTGTTCAACCCGGACATGTCAACGGAGCCTGAAAAGAAACAACACAAGTATCTTTAACCCCCGTCACACTGGGACAATGTACCGTTCAACATTATTTCATCTTAGGCGTACCTCAAATCTTCGTGATTCCGCCTTGGTACCACGAAGTTCACCAGCAACATCACTAAGGGTCACCCAACCAATCTAGTGTGTGTTGGAGGAAGCCAACAGGTCAGTTGACCGAAGAAGAAAACGATGATTTAGCTACATCTATCAATTCCTACCAATTCTTAACACAGAGCCTCGTTAAAGTAAACCGATAATCCAATACAATACAGAGCAGCTCTGACTATGCACTCCTCAATATTCATGAAGTCCAGTCTTGGATTATCTCGATCAAACATATTCAAACTGAAGCAGCCATGCAGCACGAATCGCACGTACCTCCTAGTGACGACAACCGCGCATCTGTCAGAAGCCACATTCATCAAACAGATCAACTCTTTCCAAACAACTTAGAGTGACTTTGGAACGATATTTACGCGCATATATATATAAAGTATTAAAAAGCGGGCAAACACTGAGTAGTGAACGATTTATTGTGACGTTTCAAATGCACACTAGGATCCGTTATCAAACAAATAAATGTGTTGGAATATATATATATATATATATATATATAATATGATATAACCAAAATTAGTCCCTGAGTTCTGGAGCATCTTTCACTTTCTTTGGAACTATACGGGCTACAGTATCAGTTCTCCAACATTCCAGTAAAAATACTGACCACGTTTGAAAAAAAACGCGAGTTAGCTGAGTCAGAGCTAAAACGTCCTTAACGATCATTATGAGTGACTACTTTCAAGCTGTTCGCAGACGGTTTTAAGCAAATTCTGGGCTCACATGAATTAGCCCTCAAATAAACATGACCAAACTGAGGAACAAAACGTTATACTTCAATTTAAATCAGTTGTGTTTATGTGGAGTCTTTTGCCGGAAAATTTGAAGTCTTGAACTGAGATGCAAAAACATGAGATTTTAATTAGTTCTATAGAATGCTACTCGCAATAACGGAAGTGATTCTGTAACAGAAGTGACAAACATAAATCGTTGTTCGTCTGAGAAGTCCGTAGAGACGTAGGGTTTGGATATGAATATATGTATATAGCGTTGAAACAGTAGTTATCGTCTTTTGAATGTCAGATTAAACGTTAATTATTCTAATGAGACTCCAGGTTAGTGGCACAGCGGCTAACCAGGTTACTTCATAAGTACACTGACCGCCATATAGATACACCTGTCGGGTCAGGAATATGGGCTACTGATGACCTCCAGGATGAATAAACCCGAATCAAACAATGCTATTTGGAAAGGGTCAATGAAATGTTGGTTTTGAATGTACAGCCTGCAACCAATTAAGTCGCAACTCAATCTTCGTGCATTGTGTATTGCATCAGATGAAAAGATTGCGACCAACAACATCCGACCCATGGCCAAACAGGAGCGAAGGAACGAATCGGTGGCACTGCGGTGTTTACTCCAACTAGCCAATGACTGCTAGTTATGTGCATATTTACTGAAGCATCCGGTTTTATATCTCACCTTTTTTGGGAAGAATACCAATAGGAGACGGGATACCAATATCCTCGCCTTTACAACGACGGAGAATCCAATCAATCACGCGAATATTGTCTCCGAAACCGGGCCAGACAAACTTGCCGTGTTCATCCAGACGGAACCAGTTCACGTGGAAGATAAGAGGCATTTTGCGACCCGGCTTTTCCAAGTCAAGCCAATGTTGGAGATATTTGCCAAAGTTGTAGCCCACAAACGGACGCATAGCCATAGGGTCGTGCATGACAACTTTGCCTGCAAGAGAAAATAGGGATAGCGTACACATACTACAAAATTAAGCCTCTAACATGTATAACACGGCGCAGACTGTCACTGGACTCATTAGACTACGATCGGGGTAGAGTACGAGACAACCCACGAACATCTAACTAGTAACTAATATCAACATCATATAACTATTTGAAACTCTAACAAACTACGTGTTAATTGAATCGAGGGAAAAACTAACCTTTGAATTCAGCGGCCGCGGTAGCCTCTGATTTCAACGAAGCTCCTAGCATCACACCGTGTTTCCAGTCGAATGACTGCAATATGAGAGGAATGCCCTCTGGTCGTCGTCCACCGAAGATAATGGCGCTGATTGGAACTCCTTTTGGATCTTCCCATAACGGATGTATGATAGGGCACTGCTTGGCCGGACAACAGAAACGTGAATTTGGGTGTGCTTTGGGATCATGTGTGGTGTCCTTTACCTTAACTCGGTAACCGAGCCAAGTGATGAGCTCTGTTTCCGGATCAAAGTCGTCTTCGAGGCCCTCCCAAAAGAAGCGACCGTCCAAAGACTCTGCAATATTGGTAAAGATGGTGTTTTTCATGCATGTTGCTATGGCATTCGGGTTTGTTTTTCGATTAGTTCCAGGAGCTACACCAAAGAAGCCGGCTTCTGGATTAATCGCACGCAATACACCCTGGATGGAGAAGGAGAGGAGTGGAAAGACCATTTCAGTTTCAAAAAATAAAAAAAATCCAGTTGAACATCAACTGTTCCTTTTAGGGGTTTAGGAAGCCGTCAAACAGTTCGACGTGTATTAGACTGGTGATGCCCAAACTTTTTGTTACATCCTTTGTCTCGCATTAACCTTATCCGACAAAATAAACTTTAAGACTGTTTTTTTGTCGTTATTGAAACAGCAATCGTTTAGTATACAATAAATGCAGGTTAATTGGACAGATTATGAAATTGTTCAATAAGAATGCTGGACAAAATGGACTCCAATCGAACCGTTTCCCTTGTAAAGAATGACAGATGAAACATCATTTGATCGCATCGACAGCATTTAAGCTACGTGAAAAGTGGGCCATATATTTGAAGGAAAAGCGGCAATATATTGTCATTTTCCATCATGTTATGTTATCTAATTATGAATCACATTAAGTCATCAGCAGAAGTTGTTAACACATTTGTGGTCCAGTATACAAAGTGACATTGACTACAGTGTGCTAGTTGCGCTTGTTAATTTTGAACTAACTCCAAACCATCAAGAGACAGCTTGGGTAAGAACAATTCCAGATGATCACAAGTGACAACGTCCAAACAGTCTTCAATCCTTGTTAGCACGTGAGTTATTCCATTCAGTCCCTGTTCAACCAAACGAGTAGGTGAAACAACATTATGTATAAGTTTTGTTCCTCATACAATGTGGAAGATTTTGCATGATATTACAATCATATGAGTGAGTGCTTTTTGTTGCTGGTCCAACTTCATTAACCTAATGGTGAACGATTTTCTGTTGAAGATGGATGTTCTTGTTCCACCGATTTGTACACTAATGGAATCACTACCCAATCAGATATTTCTGACTGTTCGACCAATCAATTAACGATTGTATACGGTTTTGCTGAAACAAGAGCGTCATATGAATAACAATGTGACTGAACGCCAACAGCCTTAACACCAATGAGTGAATTTGACTTTCACTGTCAACATGTCTGTTTTATCACTGGACAACCCCATCAAAAACTCCATCTCTCTAAAGCAGTCAGTAGACACCTAACCATCTCCTGCGAAGACTGCATCGCTCCATTTGGGAAAGGCTGTTCCAGAGCAATTAGAGGTTCTTTGACAAAAATCTACTGTACACAACTTACAGTCCATCATACCAGTTAGGCCGCGTACGATACTTCAGATTGCGCGGTATAACCAGTTAACCGAGAAGTAAACAAGTTCAGCGTTGTTCACCGAGCACCGGTTTTGAGGTTTTAACCAAACAAACATGACACACCTGACGAGAAACCCTTTTTGCTCATTGTATTTGAGTGCAATGAAAGCAGATTGGTAAGAAAATGAGTCAGTCGGGCTACTCTTGAGCCACGGACACAGTGAACATAGGATGAGCTCCTTACACTGTACAATCGGTCTATAGTAACGAAACCAAAGTCCGATTGCCATGCGGCATCGTACTATGCTAGCACATGAGCAGCAAAAGTTTAACTCAATAATTATTAAACTATAGAACGTAGTCATGATGACGACTGTCAATTACCATTCCAAGCAGACACTGTATCATTGCTATACGCATAATAATATCGTCGCGTTTATTCACCAATTGGAGAATGTTCTCAAAGACTTTCTTCTCTCATACACTATCACGAAAGGTTGTTTATCAACTAGCCGTGTTCGTTTTTGTTACTATTTGATGTCTGAAGTTAGATAAGTATTGACTAGACTGTTAAACATTATCAGAATACCCAAAACCAAACGAAAGTGGTCTTCGTGTGACCCATGACTCGAAGCGACGATCAATAACGGTTTGGTAATGGATAACCACATCACTAGATCACTCTACTTGACTACGGTTAGAGATACAGCAATCGTTTTCAATTGAACAATAGTAGGTCACTTTGGGACAATGCGAACTAAACGCCTTCATTTAGTCTAGGTTTATAAAAAAATCAATCTAAACTGTAGTGACCAACGCCCGTGTAGTTTTCCTAAGGATCACGTCTATACCAACGCACTTTCGTTTGTCTGACCTGTACACGTGTACCATAAGAGTTCCGATACTAAATATCTGTCATTCTGTATAGTCATGGAACTGATTTAATGTGACAGACGATTGCGCAACGTGGACGAATTTCCCTCACTATTTCAATAGTCGCAGGTTTCCCAGGTTGTGCTAAACACTCGAACAATCGACACGTTTTCGACTGATGCTGTTTCAGACGCCCCAGAATGTGCATCAACTCATCAGACAGTGTTGACGCATTTTTTCGCTTGTTACGCTTGTTCGCCGTAAAACCTGCACAGAGACAAACTTCTGCAGTCATATCGAAATGGGTTGGAACCAACTATCATATTTCCCAAACTCACCAAGTTATTTCAGCTTGATGATAAATCTTAAAACGTAACTGTGTTCAGCAAATCTTCAACCGACCTGAGTCTCTTCTCTGCTGTAATGAGAAATCTTAAAATACACGGGAGTTCCCCTCGCAAGTTAAAATAAAAAACAGCCTTTGGTCTACATTGACTCTTTTGACTCATACTCATTGTTTTTTTGTTTGATTGTCACCAGTTTTATCTAGCGGCACTCTCTAAAATTCGTTTGTATTAACAATTATTCGACTGCCACCAGGATTACTCGAATTTATTCAACAAGCTTGTGGAACACATTCTAGAAACAGATACGCAATCGCGACGTGCACAGCGAGTGCTCTTTGATTAAAACAAACACTGTTCATGCGTGAATGCGTTCCATGTGCGCATGTTGGACAGTAGTGGAGTAAAATGATCATAGACGAAAAAAACAGTCAAGGGATGGTGGCTACAAGCTAAACACGATTGGAAACAGCCAAACCGTAGCATGAAAGTCTACGGTTCCTGTTGTGACGCGGAGTATGGAAGTAGAAAGACTCTGACCTTTATAAACAAAAGAGAGTCCATGATAATGTAAAATATGCAATCCATTCTGTCTATGTTAACTGAGAAACATACCTCCTCGTCAAACTTCATCCAGGCAATGTCGTCTCCGACGCATTGGATTTTCCAGCCTGGCAGTGACGGTTCAAGCATGGCCATATTGGTCTTGCCACAAGCGCTTGGGAAAGCAGCAGCGATGAACCTTTCCTCACCAGCCGGATTAGTTACGGACATGATGAGCATGTGCTCGGCCATCCAGCCCTCGTCATGAGCGATGGAACCAGCAATACGCAAGGCAAAACACTTTTTACCCAACAACGAATTGCCACCGTAACCGCTCCCATAGCTTATAATCATGCGTTCATGAGGGATGTGCGTGATAATGGTCTTTTCCGGGTTACATGGCCAATGGTTGATTATCTTGTCTGTTATAAAAGAGAATGTCATGAGGGGGATGTCGTCCAATAAACGCAAGCCATGTGATTTTAAGAATCAAATGGGCCAATCTACTGATTGATGGCCGAACAAAACCGGTATAGTTGAAGGTCAGCAAAATGCAACAGTGAGTCATCTACTGATATACATATAACACCATATGAAAAGCTGATTTGCTGAGTCATCGGTGCGTTTCGAGCAGACGAGTTAATCTGTCAGGACTTTAAGAAGCAATCTAAAGATGCAACCTAAATGCCAAGCTTGGCGAACATACCAATACCAAAACCATCAACCCGAGCTACGAACAACACCACCACTGTTCACATCTATCCGAAACTTTAAGAAGCATTTACCTCCAAAAATGCAAAGGGACAGCCATCATCAAGAGCAATGAATGGAGACAGATTGAAACATTTAGACCAAAACGAATACAAACGTTTTGCTTCCGGTGACACGAACTGCTCGCATGGACTGAATACATTTTGAAGGAAGAAATCTGTTTGAAGCATTTGTACACAGCTTAACCAGAAGAGCCATTACGATGCGAATCCGTCGGCCACACTCGTTCTAGTTACAAACGTGTGGCTAGTATGAAAACGAAACCAAAACATCTCAAACATCATCATTATCATAGACAGCAATACATCAGTGGTTCACACTGATGCTTAACTGCGACACAACCATGAAGAAGAAGAAACAAACCCTGTTTAGGAAGAGAGGAGAAAAAGGGGAAAGGGGAGGGGACCTAGTCACTAAAAATAGCTACGTCTACATCCAAACATACAACATCAAGGCGCCTATACCTTGCAAACAAAACAAATAAAAGTGAACAACGATCTGAATCGTAGGAGAAACTTACGGTTGAATTGAAGATGGGAAAAGGCTAATAGACAGCTACATTTCAGATGGTCCGCTGTATGATGTGTAAAACACTCCAGAGAATAATATTGATCAGAACTATACATAAATGTGGTGTAAATTTATTCGATTCACCGCTAATCCAAACCTCGACACAACAGATCTAACAGGAGGCCAAACGAAACGTCGCGTTAAAGATACTACATCAGGATTGGACGACTAGCTTTAACGTTACGCCTTCCGTTATTCGCTAATTTCTTTGTTCTGTATTGTACCAATTAACTTACAATTTGTGACTTTGTATGTACCAGCACGATCAGTCAACGACAGACAGATTTTTTTAAATACTGTCGTACATCCGTAAATTTGGCTTCTTGTCTCATGAATATAAACTGCTTACTGCAACTAGTACGAGGTCTTCTCCTTATTACTTGTATGGGAGGTTTCAATCCGACTACGATTTCTAGGACCATTCGAAGTCCCTAATTCCGAGTATTACAGCAAGTCAGGAGGTTTGCATGCTACTTGTTTGATACACATGTTCGCGCGTGTCTGTTTACTTGTTTGCATCATGCATTCCTTTTGGTTTATCCACTTGTTGGGTCTTTAGTCATCTTAACCAGCTTTGTGTTTCATTGTGTTTGGTCTCCTACTCACACGTATTTTCATTTCGCGTTCTGCTCCAACTCGTTCATTACTAAATATATCGACACCTATGACGAAGACGAATAAAGACTAGCTTAGGGGCTACGAATTGTGAGCGTTTCTCAGGTTCGTAGGGGACTACAAAAAGCTTATATTATGATCTCCAGGCAACTATCGTTTTGCGGTAGATGAAATGTCGTTTTGTCCTTGTCTGTTGACATGTACTAGCGAGTGCGTTACTGTATTGTTCTACCAATATGAGATGAGTTATTTGGTTTTGAGTTTGGACGTTCTTCCTGTTCTGCCGATGTAAATGTTACCATGATTGCGGGGAAATTGATATAGGTAACAACTAGTGAGAAGCACATCAGTCTGCTTTTTCATCGAAAGCGAACGCAATGTAATGCACGAGTTTTAGTGTGGCGTAATCCATCTTGCTAGACATGTCTACTAGTGCGATTTTCGATAGGAACAGTTTTTTTTAGATTCTCACACAATCGACTTTTCGACGAAATGGAGTTAATTAAGTGTCGTTAACATGCTATCAAAACCACAATGTGCTGGTCAGCTCGGGATAGTGACAACCAATGAGGGCGCAGAAATGGTTTGTCACTGGGGGTTTTCACTAGATGTGATTTGCCCACCATCATTATTCAATGACAGTAACTCGATTTGCCTGCCACTGTTGTGTGACTGACATGAAAAACCAGCCGCCCCACGTGGCAAATTGCTGTTTAGTTCCAAATTGAATCATAATGCAACGAACAACCATATGACTGGTGCAGTTCAAAAGTCATCCCACTGAGAGCAGACCACCTGGTGAGGAATGAGGTTGGTGCCTCTCGCACCAGTTATCGCGTTCAACTAAACTGGGATAAACTTCGTGGGAATTGTATAAAGACTGACCACACAGTTGAGTCCCCGGTTGAGACAAGTTTCGGTTTTAGACAGCATAAATATATGAACGAAACACAATATAATGAAATGCGAAAGTATGGATATGCGGATATGGTATGCAGATTCAAAATTTTATAAACAGATACTTACGGTCAGTCGGACGGGGACAGCCCATACTGTGGACGCATTTGACAAACTCGTGGCTCTTCTCCATCACATCCCACACTTCCGGACACACACGCGTCATAATTCGCATACATAACACCACATAGTTACTGTCTGTCACCTGTACACCAACCTTGCTCAAAGGCGATCCTACAGGGCCCATACTGAACGGGATCACATACATCATGCGACCGGCCATACAACCAGGTAGACGATCGTTCAGCGCCACGTCCAGTTCTGCTGGCGAAATCCACTGACCTAGCATACCGTGTACACCATCTGCCATGTGCGGGACAATATCGTGCTTATTTGGGGCGCAAATCCACGTGCGAGACTCCACTCGGGCCACATCCTTCGGATCGGTGCGACAAATGTAGTTGCCCTCGTAAGCTGTAAGCCTGTGCAGAGTGCCGCGTTCAGTCAGCTTTTGAATGATTTCGTTCGCCTCCTTTTGACCACCATCACAAATGTACAGTCCACGCGGTTGGCAGATTTCAACCTAAAATAAAAATGCATTAAAAAACAGTGTCACAACGGGTATTATTCATAATTAAATTTGCATGTAAGTAAGACACAAGGTTAACTTACCCATTTGCCGATAAATTTTTGAGCGGCCTT
The DNA here is from genome assembly GCA_013368495.1 of Paragonimus heterotremus. NCBI lineage: Eukaryota > Metazoa > Platyhelminthes > Trematoda > Plagiorchiida > Troglotrematidae > Paragonimus > Paragonimus heterotremus. The sequence goes on along the minus strand of LUCH01005434.1, from coordinate 3,657 downwards.
TGGAAGAGATGCAAAGTCGCCCTTGGCTACAGGAACGGTGCCAAGGTGAGGAACAACTATCTGGTGAACTTCCATACATGGCTGATCGTTTTCTGACCACATCTTGACGGGAATGAAGTGTTTGTAGATAGGATAAAGCTTTTTCTGAAAAAGAACACAAAAATATTACATATTGTGAAAAAGAAAATCTTAAACATCGCTACACTGGTATTCCTAAGTTTAACGGGGTTACTAAATCGTTTTTTAAGACCAGCTGATCAGGGAATCGGTCCCAGCCAACCGTTACGAGTAATTCAAAGGTGAGAGATGATTTGGCAAACTGTCTACTTTACATAATTTTAGTCGAGCCAACCATATGCTAGCTTACATTACCATGAGAGTTAAGCGAACAAAATTAGAAGCACTATGTCACATAATTATAGATGCACAGACTGATCTCTGGAATCATTCAGTGAGTTAAAGGGATAGAGGATAAATTTTCGCAGAGTACAATTTTAGGTTGACCAGCGGGAGTCCGGTAGCCTGCGCGGTAGATAGAATAACGGCTTGTAGGTTATACACAGAGTCGATTGAAAACTTGATTATGTTGGATTGTTTCTAGTTCCGTTAGTGATGTAGACATTTTGAGTGTGTAAGTTTGAACAACCGTTCGAGACACAGCGCAACCTAGATAATTTCGAAATCGAATATGTAGTGACCTGGAGATAACTCCGGTCTGTCTGCTGTAAAATCATTCCCAAAATTTTAGCTCACATTGTACATTGGATCTTAAGGATCTTTGTCTACCGTCTGCTTGGTGCATACGAACGCGTTTGTTTGTTTGCATGCTTGTCGGCCTATACGCACCAAGGACGCCATACACACTTCAGCTGAACAGCCTCGTCCGTGCGCATCGTTATCAGCGGA
>LUCH01005433.1:24358-38135 GCA_013368495.1 Paragonimus heterotremus | reverse complement strand
TGGAAGTTCACACATTAGTCGTTACATACAGTAGTGTTATGACCCAAGAACGTGGATGGCATAAGGGTTGTTTATTCGACAAAGCGATATATATTGGCTAAGCATTTTGTCAGACCAGTCACAAAACCACTCATTTGCACGCGGTATTCGGCCCTAGACCGTTTCGGCTGCCACAGACGTCAATGCTCAGTTCCATTATCTGGCAGGCAATATTATGGGCGATGCTGCACTTTGATGATCCTTCCTGCATTCTTCCTGTGACTTGTACGATTTCAAAATATATGCTCCACACCTATTACTGAATAGCTGCGGTATGAGTAGTATAATGTGATGGCTTATCTTCACTGCAGTAGTTTAGTGACCATCGAAAGAAAACTGCGTGATACCTTCGCTCAAACTTCGAATCTTTGTTACAGGTTTGTATTGAGTAGGGTGCTTTTTCCAGTAGTGAACTAGAACTCAACACACATTATATTAGAAAATTCAATGTCCACGTTTTAGGTAAAGAAAATGATGTGGTCCTCATCAAAATTTGACAAATGGCCTTTACCTCTGTGTGCGAATTAACTCTCTTCAAACTCCGCACTGGTCGCAATGTTAACTGATCAATCTGAGTCAAATTTTGGACTGTTCAATACGTCATCAAAACAGCTGCTTCAGTCTAACACTCCACAGCTACAAGATCCTTTGAGTTGCCTATAACTATGTTTTGCACTACGTGCTGATTGCAAACTATAACCAAAAAATGAGTATAACGGCTCACAAATTTTGTAGCTAATAGTTTATATAAGATTCAAGTTTGCCGCTTGTCTTAAACTCAGTGGAATCTTTAGGTCAATACCGACATTGAAATACTTCCAGGAAATGGCAGAAATATAGCCTGCTCCAAGATCGTCGGTGGTAATACAATTTTACAAATTAGTTTAACACAAGTAGTGTGCTTATTGACCGAAATTCGCCGGAAGTTCACTGCCAGTATCATAGATGTTGTGTGTATACAGGTGTATGCACCCGGTTATCCTCAGCCACACATCTTATTACGTGAACGACAGAGGGTGGAGTTTTAAATTAAACACTTCATTGCAAAATATGCATAAACTTTATTGGGAAAACACAGACCTTGGTATTGATAGCATATGCTTCACTCAAATCTGTGTAAATTCCTCTACCATAAATTATGGGAAAACTGTTATAAGTTGTTTTCAGAGCTCCTGTTTTGATCACTGCGATCAGGTAGAAATACACTTTCTTCTGATGTACGATTAAGATAGAGGCATAACCCCGAGAAGAGATTTCAGCATGATAGGCACACTAGCCAAAGAAAAGTGAGAAATCTTTATTTGCCTTAAACCGTTTAATCGAACTGCGAGAACTTTTGATTCGTCCTGGTAGGCCATAAAATAATATGTTGTTCCAGGGTAATATATTGCTTTTCTACAGTAGCACCTTTGTTTAATATTATCCGCTGATTGCTCCTTATTCATCAAAACTGTTCGACGTACGCGCACAACACATCCATCACCTTCACAACTTAACAGGATGAGCCACATACAGTTAGCCAGGTAACCGGACTTCACACAGGGTCCAAAACTATCCTTGTAATATGATCGGATTGGGGTAGCTTCCCGACTGGAGAAAGTTCAGCCAGTTTAACTCACCTACAAGCTGATGCGAGCAGAATCGACGCCAATCAGTCAAAAACGGCGATCAGCTGCTGCACCAAATTTGTTTGTAACAGGTGACGATTAAAACAAGTTGTTTGAATGCGTGTCAGACCTAAACAACCGAGTCGCTCGAAGCAAATTCCTGGAAAGTAGTAACGAACGAGCCAATCAAAATGCAAGAAAGCTTGTCGCTCAATGGCAATTATAAATATTATTGTTCTTGTATAGAAGGATACCGTTTTTATAATAAAATGAGACCGCTTAGCGTCACTCATACTACTGTTGTTCCGGTTCTCTCGATTTGGTAGCCCACCAACCGACACCCCTTATTGTTCCGCTACAGAGTGTCTATGTCCTCACTAATCGAAACTTCATACTCCCACGTTTTGCTAACTGTCTTCCTGGTCTGAGTTTGGTTACAAGTAAGATGTGCCACTTTAAACTGGAACCGCGTTATTCACGTGTTCATGAACCTGACTTACGCAAATCGGTTGGTGAACGCCAAACAGAGACAACAAATTTGTATAACACCCTGTCACAATGCAAACTGGTTGGTGAAATATATTCTCTTCAGATAGATTGAACAGTCTTTCGATGCTTCTTAATTTTGAACGTTGTCTCGAATGTGGTCACTCAGGAAGCCATTGATGCATAGATGACAGTAGGTCACTGGAAATGATAGAAACCAGCTCTTTTATGTGACCATACATTATATAAGTTTTGTTTGTTTTCGACCTCTATATAAAAATTCGACTCTTGTAAATATCAACAATTTTTATTTTGGAAGTGCCGTATATTTGTAATTCTGTTTCCTGTCACCAGCTAGGAAGCAATCCGTGGTCGAGAGACGCGACTTTGTCTGTAGCTCAATGACCAATAATTCTTACCAAGATGAACAGGCAAATCACAGTTTGCTTTTATTCACCAAAACAGAAAACTGTGTATAGCGCGCAACCTAGGAACACTAGTTTGAAAATACCCATTAAAGTCATGAAACCACCGAAGGTACCGAACAACAGGTTAATTACAACATAATAAACTTGTAGACAGTAAGCAGTCAGTAAGAAACTCGGTCTTCACAGATTGCTAGTAGTTACGCGGTCACTGTTTTAACTTGTTTCATTCAATTCGAGCCAGGGTACGTTGTGCCAACGGAAATGTTTTCCGAGTACATGGTTTAAGGCTGAACAGTCGAATACTAATAGCCCCAGCAACACTCAACATTCGGCATCTCACCATTCTGGACCGATTTACTGACACTCGCTAGACTATGTGAAAAGTAAACCTTACTGTCAGAATGATCGGAGTAATTAGAGCTAGTCGAATGAACCACAATCGCGCTTAAAACTGTTTTACTCACACCACTGTTCAGTCATGTAGACTGATGTTCACGCACTCTATCAGACGATCATCTTGGAGTGCGACCATCGTATGATTTTGGAAATGAGCAAATAAATGAAAACACAAAGAGCTGGTTGTGGGACACAGAAGTTTGTCGCTGAGTTGTGACGTGATAACAGCGGTTTAAAGAAGGCTCAAAAACAGTGATTCAGAAAATAAAATCTAATTACATTCTGTGAATAGGCTTTTTGCGTGCATAGTTGTTTATTTTGCAGGAGCATCATAAGCTGGTCATCCTATAACGCGGATGTCTGACACAGTGTGTGAACATCATCTTGCGTAGTTCAGCAGCGGTGTGGTCGAAACTGCTATAGGTGTGATAAATGTACATTTGATCGACTTTAACTGGTTGGTCAGTAAGAACGAAACCCTAATATGCTACTGAATACCAAATAATCAGTCTGAAAGGGTTTGCCCCCAAATGATGTTTTTTTGTTGAGGCGATTAGTACCCGACTGTGCAACCCCGACCTCTGTGATCAGAAGGCGTAGGTTGGCACGCTTGACCTTCCCTGTTCCCCAGCCAGTTGAACTAGAATTCTAGAACAATAATTGCACAACTGTTAGCAAACACTATGCCTGCAGTCTTTGTTGGTCGATTATCTGTCCCTGCTCACTGTTTTTCTATTTATTGTTATTTAGTTAGCTTGACCATCAAACCTACAAGGCTGAAATGTACGTTGCTAATTCCATTGTCAAGGTCGATAGCGGATTCTTGCACATGTGGGTTACACAACAGTTAACTAGAAAGGTTTGAATTTTGGGCCTGACCATGGCACCTTCCTGCATCCGTCGGAGAAACGGTGTGGAGCCCTAGTCTTGAGGATTCCGTCAACTTCGTTAACGTAACCAACGAAACTGATATTACAACGCAGAAAATGTCTTCTCCCGAAGTATCCTTTTTGTTTATAAGTGTTCCGTCGGAGAATATGTTAGACTATATATGTGATTATATTGTGGTCAACTACCTAGCCATTTTTGTGATTTCAACGAAACTAAAGGTTACTGTACCTTGGCACTCGAGATGCAAAGTTTAAATTAGGTGTGGAACTATATCGGCATACAGGTGGTATAGCAATGTGATATCTATTGGAAGTGTTATTTGTGGACAGCTTCATAGTAAGGCTTAATACTGGTAAGTCATCGGCGTTCTACAAACGATACCCTATGTGTAGTTGACGAAGACGCCAATCTAACAGATATCCTAAACATTTTCACTTCTGCCCAAAGTACCATTTATATCTCAAGTTGAGTTTAACAACCAACCAGCCTTCCTGGAAGTACTGGTTCACGCATTGTAGTGATTTATGTTTACACCAAAAGATTTGTGGATCTGGATCCTGGAACGTAAGGTACATCCATTTTTTCCAGCTTTGTTTGACTGACAATGAAAAGAGATTTCACGAAGCGTGCATGACAGATAGAACCACAAGAATGTGTGCAGAGAATGCGAGTTCCGTTGAACAGTATGAACAACATGTTGTTTATGCAAAGTGGCTATCTGGAGAGATTTACAAACAGAACCATGCAATGTCGTGAGGGGAATGCGATGTCTTTGGCAAAAAAGAAAACAGTGTTCGTAAGTGATACGTTTGCTGAAACGGTCAATAGTAGACGTACTAACGTTGTAAACGGAGTATCCTACGCTTGAAATTTAAATTGTTTGTTATGAATATACTTCAGCATTGTGTCTTTGGTCGCAAGATAATGTACCCGTTTCTGTGGATACTCATTTATTGGTCCTTGTGAAACTGGCTTCGTGAACTGTGAGATAAAATGCATAACATTGAGTACCACCCAGTCAGAATCAGTGATGGAGATACGAAAACAACTGTGGTGCATCCTATCGAGCTGGATTATGCTGTCAACCCAGCCGCATCCTTTCGTCTCATTAGGTAAATCAAGGAGAGTCAGTTGAAAGTCGTGAATATTCACATTCTACTCAAAGTTTGAATTGTCAGATTTAGACTAAACAATCCACTTTTACGTGTCCAGAAGCGCTTCGTTTACACCTTGCAACTGTCATGACTCAGCAATCGCACCGTGATCGATCAAACTTTCACGGTTCCATTTGCGTCACACTTGTGGCTTAGTTGCGTCAAAGCGCTGTCTTCATGTATACCCTTAACTTATTTGCACTCATTTGAAATCTTTGTTTGTGTTTGTTCGGTTCCCCCTGATAACATTGAGCCGTACAGGTGACGATGAACAATAAAAACAAACTTGATTTTTATGTAGCTTTCAGATCCTCAGCAGCCAGCTTTACTATCTTACTCCATGAACCCACTCTTTGCTATCACAAAATATTTGCTCTCTCATGCGACAAGAAGTTAATTCGGTGATCCAGACAAGTGTAAGAATTATGAAATACAAACTGTACCAACGGACTTTCTCTTTACAACTGTGCCGAAGAGTTTTGTTTCGACTTTGACTTCATTAGGTGTCTTAAACGCGAACATGAGAGAAGAAACGTGAACCATGAAGTTACGAGCACGTCGAGACAATAAACTTTAACTGGTTTCCACGGTGAGCGTAAGCTTTCAGACTCAGTGTGTACATGTAATCCGGAACTTTTGCTGATTGCTTTGAGCCTGTGGTAGCACACACCTACTTAGGCTAGAAGATGAATTTGAAGTATGAATGCAACGAGTGCACACAGAAACAGCACACTTGTAAACTTAACTCTAATGTGGAAGAATACCAAGCCTTACCTGCAGCATAAGTCGTGTTAATGACGGGTGATGGCGTTATAGTGTTTCCACGTGATGGATGAAATTCACATGAATGTCAGCCATGAATGATCTCTTCATTTACTGCACTCGCATCTACGTTGGTGTGCAAAAGTCCCCACAACCGAATCGGAAGCATGTATTGCAACAGATTATTCTGAACAAAGTACATTCAGATAGTCTCGTCTTAGTTGCACGCTGTACTCCTGCTGTTTATTAAGACAGCTAACCCGTTCTTCATGAAAGCATTAGCGCACATGTTTGCTTTACCTCACTCTGAGCAATTGCAGGACGTTCCAACAGTTGTTCGGACCTTTAATTATTGGGACATCAAGATATCTGATGTTCCACCTAATTCTATGCACATACACCTCAGTGATGATAGATAGGTTTACACGCACAACCATGGGCATGAGAGGACTAACAGCTGCACCAAATAATGGGGTCTGTTAATCATGACCGGGCACTTGCGTCTTTTTTCATCCAAACACGTGTGCTGCCCTGTAGGTTCACAGTTGTCATAAGGCCTCGTCAAGCTAAGTTGCCTGACCACGGTGTTATAGTTGATAGGTAAATCGACGTATCGCTTAGAATGGACGTCGCTGTAAGACTGCGACGTTTGTACCCAGCAGTGTTTTAAACTTCAAGAATAAAGAAGCTGCCGAGAATGAATTGTTTTAATCTTCTATCATCCTTCGCCGTGGAAATTAACATTGTTTCATTGTCTATTTTAAGGGAATTGGACTAGACGAATTTCCGATTACATGACAAATAAACACATGAGCGAATACAACAGTCAACTGGAGTTCACTGTTAAAACAAGTCAGCATGTCGGCAAGATGAACAATCGGAACGGTACTCAGCACCTCATTGAGTTTGTCAGAATAGCGCTTGAGTAAGGCATTTTGTTTAGGCGCGTGATTCACCAATACAAGCGAGTTTTAAACTGAAGCAAGATACCCGACTGAAAAATCTGCGGCTGTGCAAGAAACAAGATTAAGGCGTTTACATGTCGCTTATTTTCTATAAATAAAATCCCATATTGATGAGATTGCTCAGTATCACCAGATCAGCCAGTTTATTTTAATTTTGGTCTAAGAAGTTTCCGAACACTCATAACTTGCCGCATGTCACTGGCATTCAAATAGCGAGGTAGGTGTCTCCGTGCTACAACGCAGTAAACCTTCCGAATCAACGTAATTCACCTTATGTTCCGGAGCATGCCAGCAGCTTAGTATGCGACGTTCATATATTAATTTGCTGGTCTTCCCGTCTTATTTTTCTTTTCAGTTATGACCGCCCCCATACCTGAACATGGCTGACATTTGACACTGGCAATGCCCACTCATTTTCTTGCAATCAGTCAGTCCGATCGAGTACTCCCGACAGAAAATGGTTCCACCCGTTGTACTATGAACGGTAGCCTCTGCAATCATTTCCATAACAACGTTATGTTAACAAAGGTTTACTCTTCAGCATTCATGATGTAATAGTGAATCATGCGTCCATGCTTCTCAGCGCGATAGACCGGTATATGGTTGAAAGCTCTATCAAACTCACTTGTGGTGAATCCCTATCAGAAGTCGCCTGTAGGCACACATGTCATCGACTGGGGAGAGAGAGAGACGGTGACCTATTTTTGTTTTAAGATGTTAACTTATGACAAGAGAATGGCAGATTTCCCTGATTTGTATTATCTATCGGAAGCTAATGGTTATCCTCAATCGTGATAGTAACAGTGTTAAAGTAGACAAAAAGGGAGGGTGGGAGAGTCGTTGCGGACAGATACAACCAGCATGGTGGTTTGGTAGAGTAAGCCGATGGTATTTAGATTATGTTATAGCTGACTGCTCTAAAGACACGCCGACGTGACCATTTTCGTGCCACAAATCACGTGTACTATTTCCAGTGTTTTGAAGTATCCACTCCAATCGCGCCATAATGGCAACCCATCCACGTGAGTTGACATGGGATTGACGTGACCTAACATGTACGTACCAAAGCATGAGCGATCGTCACACACTGGCCCAGAATTTGGACCACATGGATTATCGCTATTCCTTATGCGCAGCCGATGGTCTGACAAGCCCGACAGGCAGGGCACGCCACGGTAGAGACAGACGGGCGCAGGCTAACACGCTCACTTTTGGTTGACGGTACCAGTTTCCGAATCGGCCTGTCAAGGTGACTGACGCCAAAGGACGCCTGCGCGTAGCACTCACCAGAAGCGGCTTGTGCTGTATCCCTTATGGTCTCGCCCACACCACGTATCCGTCAGAAAACCGAAGGAACAAGACTAGCAGACGTGTGGGCGGACGTCTTTGTGGCCCAGATTACCCGTGCTGGTTGGTCAGAGGATAGACTACAACGAAAGTGAAACCCCCATCTCTAGGGTAAAAATAGGTAGTCAGACAGTAAGATTTAAACTGGGAAGAGAAGTATTGAAAATATAAGGCAACAAACACTTTAGCGTAATAGTACACATTAGTGCGCTCCAGATCGAATTACAGGAAAAGGTCAGTCTTATCTTCGAAACGAACAAAACCTTTATCAAGCAACGTCCTGTGAAATATTGTTTTTTGTGTATAGCTTCTGTGCTTTGTGAAAATTGACTGAAGGCAAAATTAGTGAATGTTGCTTATCAGCACCGTAACTACAAACACGTCTGAGGTCTTCTGCTGATTACTTACGTTAGGTGTCTAAATTTAAATGTGATTTCGAGATCGAATTCCCTAATTCCCAATAGCACAAGATGGCATACACATTAAACAAGGTTAGTCTTTGTTTGCATTTCACCTGTTTGCTGTCGGCTGTGGTAAGCCATACCAGAAATAGATAAGCACATAGTACAACCAAATGTATTCGTTACTTTGCTAATTTTTTTTCTATCATTTAGGGAGTAAACGTTCATTCTTTAATTGTTTTTTCTTGTCAGTAAGCCTGAGGTTAGGAAGCTTTGGTATTAGGTCGTTATTTCATTTCATTGGAGATCCTGTCAGCTAGTTTAAGGATGGGAGTGCCTGTGCCGGATGCCATATAAATTCAGTGAGTGATTTGAAAGAATACCGGAACTGTAAGTCAGCGTAATGTGTGATTCGTCATTCATTCGGAAAGCTAGCATTCCACCAGAATGATGTTTAAGTTTTTCGATTTACGGTGACCATCGCGTGTGTGTTTATTGATCTTAAAGTAGTCGGCAATATGCCTCGCGGTCTTTCTGCTACTACTCAGATAAACGGTTTTCAGTTTCAGTTTCAGTACCGCGTGCTTCAGGCATGTTTGTCCAGACATGAGTTTATTGTTAATCCGTGCGCACTACTCCGGTGAACTACTGTCGTTCACATCTAACCGATCCCTCTGTCACTTGTGAATTCTATGACTTAGTGTGAGCCATCATTCCCGGAGAAGGGCCGACAGCCAAATAACAAGAGCATAGTCATATCTTGTCGTTGTTTGAGACAAGGATGGTATGTCGACTATAAATCACCATTCGCAGCAAATTACACCTCGAGACTTGCCTGAGTTCTTAACATCACACCGACTGTCGGCCGGATCATGTGAAAGGCGAAATGAGAAAACAAACTTACTGAAGTGTTCAGTACACTTAGATCGTTGGTGTTCACCCACTCACAAAGTGACTAACAGCTGCTCTGTACATACACAGCACAAAATTGGTCATACTAAGATTGCAACTCTGACGTTTCGTGAGAATGACAGCCATTTCAACAAACATGAAACACAGCAGCGAACCCTAGATGAAATTTTACAGTGGGATCACTAGAAACGGTCAATTTAATGGTCCACATGTCTATGGCCACTAAAGAGGATGAGTACTATACATGCAGTTCAAACGTAATGTCAACTGTTATGTTATTCTGTAAAGTAAAGATATGCTACTCCCTCGGTTGGCGAAAAATTATCGTCAATGCAATGGTTTATTGTCCTATCGTCAACCCAGATACTGTTTTCTAAGACTTTAGAAAATGGTTGATGATTTGTTGCAATCCGCTTTCAGCGTTAGATGACATGATAATGACTTGCTGAAATGCACCGGGCTTGTCTTATCGTGGATGGTTGAAATCTGATCAATTTGTAAGAGGTCCCACAATTTTTTTCCAGATATTTCACATTTTTATCTGTTCACTGCTTCTTCTGTTCCACATCCTAACCAATACTGCTAACTTATTGTATTCGGCCAAGTGTTGGTTGTCCGACAACTTCATTTGTACTGTGTAAGTGAAGATCCTTTATCCGTTTATTACTTGCATGCAGCATCGTCATCTGTTCCTGCATGAACTGCGACTTCATGTTCATAGTTTTTGTGCATCAATGGTACGTTTTAGTGACTGTTAGAGTACTATTTTTATCGACCCTTATGGATCGTACCTTTGATTACTACTTGAATCGTTTGGCCCAAGACAAGACAAACACAAACTTGTTTATTGGAAGAACGAGTCAAAAGTAGACTAGAAAGGCTCCAACTATATAGGGCTAAACGACTACCATACATGACCGATAAGACACGAAGCAAATCAAATGGGACGATCAAATATGCCAGTCAGGGCGTTCGCACAAATCACGCTACAGGAGGCATCAGAATGTCAACAGGAGAAACCTCAGTCCAGATAGCGCACAGGCGTTCAACAGCATGGCTACATTCTGATTGAATGAGTGGAACCACAATACAACCCACGACCGTACTATCCGAACTGGGCCGACTGATCAATATGATGGGATTCACATTGACTGCTTCATTAGAAGATGCGCCTGCTACCACCTACCCTTTGAGTTTCCTGAATGAGGATCACAGCGGTCTTGGTGCGGTTGATCGACAGGATTTTGCTAGCATTTGGTGACTTCTTTTGATTCCTAAACTTCTGTGTCTTTGGTCTGTCTCTTGAAACCTGGTGTAGTCCAATAGCTCATCAAGCGGCAGCTCTAGGTTTTTGGATTAGGCTCTGTTTCCCGAACGATCTGATCTAATTGGTATGCCGCATCTAGATATGTGGGCAAACTTGGGCTTCTTACGGTATTGCCCCTCAACGACTCCGAATTCTCTCGGGTGTCCACGTGATCTCTATCCTGCGATAGTTCCTAGCCATTAACCTATGACCAACCTCAAAAGAATGCGGTGGGGTCCACGCTTTCTGTTAAACTTGTTCCATCGGAAAATTTCTGCTGGGCGTCGGTGATTTAGAAGGATGTATTAGATCATTCGTAGATCGCAGTTTGTTCCCGATCAGAGTTTCGGCTGGAAATTTCCCTTCCGGAACCTGTCGAGTGGGAATCATCCGGTAACAAAGATGGAACGTTTGGATGACTTCTACCTTATGTCCTTCCCCTTCGACTTTTGAAAAGCTCCTATGAACGTGTCCAAAAACCGTTCCATCTTGCCAGCTGATTGAAAATGGTAAACCGGTAACCGTATGTGTTCACTATCACATTATTGCAGAAGTCCACGAATATGCCGTATGTAAACTGACTTCCGTTTTCTGATAAGATTCTCGCCGGCCCTTCAAAACGGTTGAATATCTAGCTCAACATCCGCACGGTTGAGGTTGCCGATGTTGTTTCTACCGGGAAATTTCTGACCGTTTGCTGTGTGAGTCGAGAAGCATCAAGAAGCTTTAGTCGTTCAATGGTCCCTCAAAATTGATGTGTACGCAACTCCACGACTTCTCGGGCGCAGACCACGATTGTAACTCAGCTTTCACTGGGGACTTGGCAGCCAGTGCACAAGCAGAACAGCCTTTGTAAAGTTTATCGATGTCGGAGTTCATGTCAGGCTAGTATACATAAACTGATGCCAACGTTTTCATCAGTATGATATCGAGGTGACCACGATCAAATTGCTGGAGAACCCGTTTTCTAGGACCAGATGGGACAATCACACAAAACGCAAGAAGTGGCAGTAGACAGCGCTGGGCGCAGTCATTCTTTGATCCAAATACTGCAAGCAGCGGCTTCTAATCCATTAACAGAGTGAAGTGACGTCTATACAACATTTTATGACACTTCTTTACGGCGAGTACAGTTTCCAATGTTTCCCTTTCAAATGCTAAAGTGGTTGGGCGTTCACATATGATAATTCGGTCGTGCCTAATGTGAGGTCAATGGCGCAGTGGTAAACACGGTTGTCTCATGAAAGCGTGGCCGAAGTTCTAGTCCTGGCAGTGGCAGGGATATGCACTAGTGACGAGCTCTAATGAGAGTGAGACTCGAGCCTAGAGCTTCTTTTCGAAAGGGGCCTACTGAAAAGTCTATGGGAATGCGACAACTGCGACTAATTGTGGGTGATGTTTAATCTACATAAAAACCAAAGTCTCCTACTACTCATCAGTTTCCTTTCCAATGTGTCCCGAATTCTTCTCTGTCACCGTTAGAGTTCTGGATGCGTGAGCTATCGCCTTTTCAGAAATATTCGGAAATCAGTGGGATATGACGGCGCCGATATCGTAGTTAGATGCTTCCAAGAACACCACAATATCCAAAAAAATGTTAAAATGCATCGGCAGCAGATCCGAAGTAAGCATGGCCCTAACACGATCAAGGGCATTTGGGCATTCAGCAGACCAGTTTCACATTGCATCCTTTTTCATTTGTTGGTTCAGCGAACTTTGGATATGGTGCACTGCAGGTAAGAAGGTACTGTAGTAGCTCACTAGTCCTAGGAACGGCCGCATTGTTGAGACGTCAGTTCGATGAGGCGTTCCATTGATTGTGTCGACATTGGCTAGGTCAGAGCGGCAGCTATGCTGGTCGATTATAAACCCCAGACACGTGATCGACTGCATAAATCTTTTACATTTTTCTAAACGTAGACGAAACTCAACTTCCCGAATTCTATTAAGGACACGGTCAAGTTTTTTGTACAAGTCATAAGCACTGTTGCCCATTGCGGTGATGTCATCGCGATACACTGCTACTCTCAGGATGTCAATCAGCATCGTGTCCATGATCTGTTGGAAGATTGCAGGTGTTGATTTCACTTTAACAGTTAGACAGCAATACTGGAACAATCCCCGACGAGTGTTGATGGTCAATAGTTCTCTGGAATCCTCGTCGACTTCAGCTTGCAGATAAGCTTCGGGCAGACGGAGTGTGGCAAAATGTCTGTTACCACTGGGATTTACAAACAAGTCTTCAGAGACTGAAAGAGAATACTGATGGCTTGCTAGCGCAGCAATTAATCCTGTAGATAAATCCTCACTCAACCTAGGGGAGCCGTCATTTTTCTCAACAACGACAATAAGGGCTGTCCAAGTGAAGTAACTGACTAGCTGGATAACCCAAAAATTTTGAAGTCTGTTGAACTCTTCGTCCACAACTGGTAGAGCAGCTTATGGCACAGGTCACTTTGACCGGAAAACAGGTTTGACATCTGAGCGTAGGTTTTCGCCTTGGTATACTAACCAAGATTTTCCTGGAACATATCGACGAATTTGTCTGTCAACTTCTCTTTCAGGTCCTGACGAACGTGATCCGGTTTCTGATCCACTGGTGGAGCTTGTACCTTCTCGCTTCTGTACAAATGGCTCAGTGGCATGTTGAGAAGTTTCAGACGCCCAATCCAATTCAAGCCCAGAAGATTCCATTTCGAATGCCCAGTAAACAGATCGTGTAACATGAGTGGACATCACTGTGTTCGATTTCACAGCTGAACTCGATAGCCAGCGCCAATTTTTCTCCGGATGCGTTCTGAGCTGATTGTTCTGGTTTCTTGTACACGGAACCGTCAATGTTCTCCCGTTTGTCGCGAAATTAGGGTGACTTCAAAATCGGTGCTTAGCTATAAGAATGCCGGATGCCATTAATTTTCACCGACACGTACTTTTGACATACAGTGGAGCTGGGATTAAAGGTGGCCAAAAGGGAATTCAGCTCTACACCCAGCTTCTTTGGTTTCTTTCGCTGGTTCCTTGAAGGCGACGGTGGACTCCTGAGTGACGCACTGGAAAGGCAAAATATCTCGTTGTGCCCTTAT
>LUCH01005432.1:0-29042 GCA_013368495.1 Paragonimus heterotremus | reverse complement strand
GCTGCATCAGCGGTAGCGGCGGAGGTGTAGTGAATGAAATGAGAACGCGTATCTCTAATGCTTAGGAGGTGTTTGCCGATCTGGGACACCTCTGGCGACAGAGAGTTATCTCTGTTGCTTAAAGGTCGCGTATGTAAGACGACAGTGATGGATGTGTTACTTTATGACAGCTAAACTTGACCGCTCAGGATAGAAAACGTGAACCGTCTTCAGATATTTGACCACCGATGTCTGTTCAGTCGCTCGTATCGGATGGCACAAGCTAGTAAGCAACGAGGAAGTTAGGAAAAGGGTATTTGACAAAGATTATCAAGCGAGTTCTTTTGTTCACTCCTTACGTTTGAACAGACTTAGATGGTTAGGCCATGTACTAAGGATACCGGCTAGTGTGCCACCCTGAGCACTGTTTGCCGACGCTGCGGGCGATTGACGTAAGGTTCTATGTGAACAGATGATGATCTGGCGTAGAGTGATGAAGTCGATCTCGAAGGGATTGGCCAGTGTAGGCCGGGTTCGTCTCTCGAGCTGGGGCCCTTGTGACAGATTTTGTGGTTGGAGACGTTAGGTGAGATGGCGCCTCATCGAGCTCAGTGGCATGAATGTTGTTCGTCCGAGTTGTCTGTGAAGTAAATGCACTCAATGTCTCGGGGCAGTGAAAGCCGTAAAGAAGCTGTCTTGCAGATGATGCCTCGGTTTCACTCACAGCTCGGTTGTTTGCAAAGTATAGGCACCTTGACTTTGAGTGTTTGAATATAGACGTCGCTATTTTTTGGTAGTTAGGTCTCTTCCCGTTCCATTCTTTTTTCAATTCTGTCTCTCTGTACGTGAATTGTTTCTTTCTTCCATGGTTTTGTGGCAGTTAGTCATCATTGTGAACCACTGATCAATTGCTGTCCGTGATGATAGTGATGATGTCGCCTTCCCATTCAGAAACTGTTTTGCATGTTTGCGACCAAAGACGGTACTCCGCTGAATCGTCCGCCTTCACTGTCCTATTTGTCTACAAACGGAATAATGTAATAATGCCTCCGGCATTCAGATTGCTGGTAGAGATTTCGCTCTTTCCTTCACAACAACTTGGAACCTGACTGGAAAGTACCGCGGCTCGGGCTGTCACTCTTTTCAACGGTGAGGTGGAAGGACTTTTTAAAATAAAAAAAGTTGGAAGTTGATAAAACGAGACCAAATGAAAGAACTGGAAATGGTATGAAGGCAGACACCATTGTCTGTGGCGCACTGCCATCTCGGATGGCGTTCCTAACCGGCGATACGAGTAATCACAAGGATCCCAACCAGATGGGTGACGACCGCTCACTTTGCCTATTTTTTTTGCTTGGTCGCCACGCGTTTCTACTCAACCGTTGGTGATCTCAGTATGATTCCTGGTGCGGTAGACGCTCAGTTGAGTGAATACGTCACCTAACTGTCGTAGGTCACGTAGCGTAGTTAATTGGTCGATTGGTCGCGCATCCTAAGGGTTTCGAAATACGCGCTGACGGCCAGTCGTATTGTTCACGTAATTATCCCACTTGGTGTTAGCTAGGTGTTGGAGACAACGATGGTCAAGCGGTATTTTTTCCGCGAACGGATCACGTTTCCAAATCATAGGACAGGATTGAACGCACATAATTATTATGATGGGGCTGATACCTTTGAAGTTCTCGCTGAAGTCCTACCAGTACCATTACAATCTGACGAGACAATGTCACCCAAGTGTGTTGTTTGGCTATAATGAATTTAGGGTTGGATGACTGATCGATAGATTACGCTGAGCGACGTCAGACCATGTGCGGGCTGATGCCAAGCACATCGATGTTGCGCTTTGCAGCTTCAGAACGTAGGGTACGTTTGCTAAACTGCATTGTTCAGATCTTTTGTTCGATAACGACGTAATGGAGGTTGTTGACCAGTTCGGATGTTTTGAACGCTTTGTCAGTGGTGGTGAAGATAATGATATAGTTTTCAGCTTAGAGCCGTGCTTATGGGTACAACGCCTCGTTACTGTTGGTCCTGATCATGGTTCACGAACTTGTGAAGAAATAAATAAATACGAATGTGTAACGAAAAAAAGTAGGGAAAGGAAATTAGTAAGCAAAACAGTAAGCTCCACGAACCAGGCAGATCAAAGGGCTCACAGATACAAGTTCGCCGCTGACTGCGACGCGATCCTATGTCGGTGTTTTTATCCAACGGTGTGGATGGTCATGAATTCCTCAACCAGATGGAGGGTGCGTGCCAACCTTGCTCAGCCAGACAGTCAAGGCTTTCATAGTCCATGATCACGTCATCGCATGGCCACTTTGTGGCTTCTTCCTACCATCAGCAGATACATTGAACAATGCACGGCACGGCAGAGGCTGCGTTTGCAGACAGAATTAATGACTATCTCGAACTTGCATATTTCCTAAGCATGCGCCGACGGACTGTCGCAGTGCTCACAGAGTTAGCCCGTTTTATACATTCTAATTGTCAGGGACGATGGTGGTCAAATACAGAGTCCGTATGCATTCTTCCGCACGAATGAACGTGGTCTCTGATCCATGCAGCAAAACTGAACATACACGCATTATAAACCTTGCTTTTAATCGACTCCACAATCGACTTAGATGAGAGAGTGGATTACGTGTTTCCGTTGTCTTTGTGGAGCAGTATCATAAATGGAAATCGATCGATCTCCAGCGGTTTGCCACCAGTAACAATGTCATCCCATTCGTGTAAAAACCACAATTTGAAAGTGTAAAATGCATATCATACAGATTAATCACCTCATTTAACCGATTCGGCTTGGTCTGCATGCTCTCTGTAGAAGGGGCGTGTCGATGTCCGTTAATCTGGATCATCTCTGATGGTGGAAGCTTATTTCTAAATCTAAAAGAGTACTTATAGATGATCATCTGTTATCCATGAGTGCGCTCAGTTGCTCGCGTCGAATAGTATCAACGGGTAAGCGGTGACAAGACCAGTGTGTTGATAATTGGTTGGGTAACGTCGGTTATTTTGCCTAATCTTTATTGATGCGTGTCCTGCCTACTGGGAATGCCGGCGAATCCTCTCCCTGAATACTGCTGACGCCCCTCAGGGTTAACAAACGGTGATTTGCCATATAGTAATGTAAGCAATTAGTTGCTGGTGGGTTGGTCACTTCAGATCGAGTTCGTCTCTCAAACGGGGCCCATCGTTTCTCGTTATACCAATCCCTGGATGTGTCAAAACATAGATTGACCAGTTGAATTCATTAACGAGAGCGTTGTGGTTTTCCAGTTCCCCGTAACGTAGGTGCGACTATTGTTTGGAGCATTCAACGTCTTAGTAAAGCTCACGCATATCTAATCGCTTACAAATAGGTTGTTTGCGTGTTATAGTCGCTTCGATGTCGCCCAGTTGTTTTATTCCTAGACTGAAACTTGCTTTTTATTTCCTCATGGTTTTACGATTGTTAGGAATCAGTATCAACTCGATCTGTTGTGGCTGATGACGCTTGTTCTAACGCCTATGCAGCTTCGACTGTTATTGCTGCCAGTAGTAACCAAATGATTATAATATTCATTGTTGAAATTAAGCTAGCCCTTCGCCACCAAGTGAGCTACAAGCTTCAGTCACTTGTCTTAGATAAGGTCCCCCAAAGCAAATCTCTTCTGTTTAGTCAAACACCTCGAACGAGGTTCTTCAATTCAACCCTCTTCCTCGGCATGATAGACGCGCTACTGCTAGGTGTTAGCATTCCACAGTTTGTGACTGTCAGCTGCCGCTAATTAGCAATACTGTTTCGCCCTCCGATTTTTCCACTTTTCCTGTTGTCAGACGTGGCATATCGTATTTTTCAAGCCTGAGCACTGGCGCTTTTGACCGATGCGTCATCAAGATAATGTAGCAAGAAGTGTTATATGTTTCGGAGTGTGTGTGTATGAGAGAGAGAGATTAATTTGTGGCTGTTCATCTGTAATTTCTTATCCATACCTGTATTCCTCTCTACCGGGAACCCGGTGATAATGAATTAGTATCCAGCAAATAGTGATGTAATTTGTGAAATGTTTTTATTCCGATGATGCTGAGTGGTTTGTGCACTTAGTCGGTCCGGTGAAGTATCGAGCGGTTCAATAAAATGTGCTCATTATTCCAACGTAAACTGCAATGGAAAAATTCAGCTGCTACCAACAAGACGTCCCATTATGCCATTCTTTGAACTCTATACTACGCCATTTTGTGTAACATTGTATCAACAAGCGTTTTCAACTCAGAGGTTGTTTATCTTGCCCTGGGAGGGATGTGGTTGGGTGGTGAGTCATGCATCAGCACAATATTTTGATCAGTGGAAATATGCCACAGATGTAGATTTCCTATAACTTTTACGTTTCTCGAGCACGGGATTTCTGTACGAAATGAAGCACTTGTTTGGAGGGGTTCTTGTGCAGTTAACCAGCCAACTGTATTACAGTCACGTGCAGGAGTTGTCACTTTATTAGGGAGCGTCGTACATTCTAGAATAATCACTTGAACGTGAATCGTGTTTGTTTCATGTAATTTACTCTGCTATCATGAATATAGATGAGGTCTTATTCGAACGGATGAGCTATGACAAATGCTTATCGCGTTGCACCAACGAATAAACTACGCAGGTTAAATGAGGTGAAAAAACTACGTAATCTAGGGGAATTCACAGCAGTCGTAAAAGTTCCTCACGAATGTGTTTCGAAGCATTCGTGGTGTTTAGACAGAATAGATTTCAAGCGGACGTTTCTTGACTGCGTTGTTGAAATTCTCGAGAACTTAAGCCCAAACCGTTGAAAATTTTGCATAAAGAATTGAAAGGTAACTTTTTATGAATCTGTCATTTCCCCCAGGTACTGGCTTCGTTGGCGGTCGATATGATGTCAACTTCTTCTAGCCGTTCTGAGCAATGTCATATAGATAGTCTTTCCTGCTAATCAAGCCAATAGGCAAGTGTCCGATGAGCTGCGGTCTACATATTGAGAATTGAAAGAAAGTTGACAACTTTTTCCAGAAAAAACGGTGCTAAATTTGTTACCCCGTCATTCTCCCGCTGTCTTGCGGTTTGGTTCTGAAGTCAAAGGCTTTGGTTGAGCACCTTAACTGTTTGCTTGCCTAGATCCGGACATTCTGGCAATATCCCAGTTCACCTACAGCCATGAATGTTTGCGTCATTCACCATGCTGGTGCGGCGGCCTCGCAGTGTAAGCCGGGTTATTCTATCTGTTGAGTGCAGTAGGGTGGATAGGCGAAGACGTCCTGCCGCTGGTCTTCCCTCTCTGTATCAAACAGTTTGGCTTTCAAGCCCCTCCAGAAAGCCCATTTCTAGTTATTATCCTGCGGATCTGTCAGCAGATATAGCTGGTCGGATTGTTATTGCCACGGTAATCCCCATACCCCACCACTGGTTTTCCATCGTTTATTGCTCGAGCTGTTGTCATCATGTGAGTCAGATGGGTTAGTAGTCCGCTCTTACACGAATGCTGAACTCTTTTGAAGCAACTGTCTGCTACGTTTCAGTGATTGGAATCCAGGATGGTAATCAGCGTATCGGACCGGTAACACCCGCTCTATCTACTATATTCGTTATATGCCCCGAGTGATTTGACGACTAGCATTGCCGGCCAGGATGGTTTTGGTTTAGTGGTCATCACAACGGCCGCAGGTGCGTTGATAGACTGGATTTCCGTTAACAGTAAACTTCTTGTTGTCCACGTGATGTGTTCTGTTGAAGCTGTAAACATCAATTCGTTTCGTTGTGCCCTCACTGCGTTGACGACGACGTCGAGAACGCCTCTTATTCTGATCTGGCTTCTCAGGTGGACACAGTTCTAGTATAGTTAATTTGGCCAGAGATACGGACGTCTACATCGGCCGCCTTGGGGAGGTCGAAGCTTCCATGAACTGGTGTCGCATCATTCGGATAATGGTGAACAGTTGTTGTAGCTCTGCGCCAGACACAGACTATTTTCAGCCAGCACTAGTTTTAGATATCTTCGAATTGGATCTGGCATCAGATAAACCGCACGAGAGTTATTTGTAGACGACGTGGTTTCATTCAGATCTACCGTTCATACTAGAGCACTTACTTGGATTCAGACCATACGTCAGTATGTTATCGTTTAGTTCTTACTTTCGTCAAGCAACGACTCCCCCGACAGCTATCTGCAAAGAAACTGGCCAAGTTGGCAGTAAAGCGTAAGCATCGAATTGGTCTACGTTGCAAGCTTGCCAGTTTTGATTCCGAAGATCTCAGCGGCTGCTGAATTCAAACTCCGGAGATTCTTCATGAATTAGTTACTATACCATGCGGTTTGGTGATTCGCGGTTTGAATAAACACAATCTCAGATAAGTCTCTGGAGTTGCCAGGTGTCAAACGAAATCTTTTCCGCTGTAGCCTGATCGCCGAACATGATGCTTAGCTAACTGGGAAAGTCAGAAAAAACGAAGCTGCTTTCATTTTCCATAACTGTTCTGTTTCTTGTTTTTTTCTCGCAGGCTCTGATGCACATATTCTACAACCCCGATGACCACGACCTGGGTTGAGCATTTGGACTGTGTTCTACCGCTTGTCTCTAGGTCGTGGATTCGATTCACAGATGTGTGTGATGCTAATGAGGCCAACAAGGTGAAATTGCCTGTTCAGCACTTCGATGATGACCACTGGGACCAAGTGACCGCAGAAACTGCTTCTGCTTCAGGAAGCCATGGTCTACTTTTCAAGCTTATTCGTACTACTGACCCATGACATTCGTCTGTCAATGAGATTGTCAGCAAAACTAACAGCACAAAAGAATTGACAGCGTAGTCGTCCATGGTTAGGACCCATTTTCCTGATCTGCCGCTTTTGTATTACCGCCGCACACTTGCAGTGTGGTGTCTTGAATTTTAAAAACAGAACCATCCACTAAAGTTGAGATCCGTCGTCACGTTTCAAACATCGCGCCGGCACGTCTCAAACAAGACGAGGAGGCGGTTGCAGAGGCCTTGACTCAATTGTACACTTTTTCGACCCGTGCCTCTCGAAAGTTGGACATCACGGAAGTTCCGGCAATGTTCTGTCCCGAACCAAGGGGCACTGGTCAAATTTGCGTCCCTTGGCAAATTTGGGAGCGGCGTCGTGCGTACCGCTAGCCAACAAATGTTTTTCTGGGCTATGAGGGTGCGTTCGATTCACTGAGTCAACATAAACTCTTAAGGTGGCCCAAACGCAGGGGTATGCCGTGCATGCATGTGAACGTTCATTCCTATACTTCAGTTTACTTGGTGGTCTGTGCCGAACTGTCACAGGGCCGCAACACAAAGACTGTTCATTTTCTTCAGTTTGTTTAATATTTGTCGTAAACGTACTACAAGTCGTCAACGTCCTTTACGGAATATCGACGTGGAGGCCGAACTTAGATGACGACCGATTGATCTTGAATATGCTGGTGATATGGCGTTTGGTAAGTTTCAAGCTATACAGAAAACGCTAAACGCTGTTTGGCCCTCTGCCGAATACCTCAGAGTGTGCTTTGCAGCTTCGAATTGTTTCTGTGAGACTTGTGACTACGCTTATTTAATGTTGGATGATAAGGATGTAGATGTTATTGACCGGTTCGTATACTCAGGAGGTTTCATCAACAGCGTCAGCGTATAGAGAATACAGTTGTAACTCGTCTCTCTGGGGTTAGAGTGGTATCCGCTTATCTTAGTCATCTTTGATGACAGAGAGTCTCTCTGAAGCCCAGAGATCACCTACATGAAGTGCTTGTAAGGGTTGTGTTACTTTACGGCTGCGAAACCTGACTGTTCATAGTAAAGGTCATGGTCAGTCTTAAATTGTTTAGCCGTCGATGTCCGCTCTTGGTCGTTCGCATCGGTTGGCACTAACTGATAGGTTTCGATAAGGTTACGAAAGTGATATCTGGCAGTGAGCACCAAGCTAGTTCCTGTGTCTAATCACTGGATATCCGCAGTTCGGGTGGTTTAGCCTTATACTACAAGTGTGAGCGAGTCGTCTGCCACACCATGCACTTTTTGTCGATACCACAGGCGGTAAGCGTTACTCGTAAAGCAGGCAGTTCATAGCCTGCGTGTATAAAAGTGAATTCGTTCACTTAAGGGGTGGCCTCTGTGGACCAGATTCGTCTCCTGGACTAGGGCTCTCACGACGCACAGAGTGTGAAAGCTTCAGGCGAGTTGGCGGCTGTTCGGACCCGGCGACTTGGTCGTTTCTGGTGTTTGGCCGAGTTGTTTGTGAAGTGCAGTTGGTGACTTGCCGCGGTGAAAGTCACAAAAAGGCTTTTTCGTTGATGGTGCTTTGCTCCCACTTGTAGCCCGACTAGTTATTTGAATTATTCTGTTACCTTGATTTATTTTGCAAATCCTTACCTATTATTCTACCTTGATTTGGTAGTCAGGCTTGTGCATTGTATCGATCCGAAAGTATATGCTGACTTAGATTCTGGTCAGGTGTAACCTTGTCAGATAGTGCAAAGAGGAGACAGTCAGACGACAAACAGGTGCACTCATAGAGTTGTATTTCGCACTGTTTGCTGCGTAGGAGTGCATACGTAGTAGGGCATGATCCTATGAGCATACAGCTAAACTATTTTCACGATGGCAGCATTGCCGTCTTCCGCGTACGGAAAAAAGGGGTGCCCGTAAAACAAATCATTCCAGTCGCCCAACGGTTGACCGTGACCACCAGCGTGTTATCCATTACGACCGAAAAACATTCGGTATCACCCAAATGCCTGATATAACTTTGAATACATCCATTACGCGCAGAATTGTTCAGAATCAGACATTACTGTCTTGTTCACTGCGCCCTCATGCTAGATGAGCTTCTCACTGCCAAGTGAATCAGATTCTTATCTCGTTGGCTCCGAGTAGGATCTTCCGAGAAAACCCTGTACCCTGTTTTCCCACTGCTCAGAGACTCGGGGTGTGGTTCCTCAAGCCAACTCCCTTCGACAGCGTAAACTACCAAGAAGTATCAGGAGCTACCGTTCTCCCGACAGCGGCATTATTCGTCAATTACGACTTTCTCTTTCTATTTTGTAACTCAAGTTTCCTACCTTCCCTTTGTCCTCCGGTGATAACTGTTTTCTAAAACCAAGACAACTAGTAAATTACTGATGAGTAGTCGGGGATTTGGTTAATTGCAAATTGAACATCACCCACAATTGATCGCAGCTGTCGCATTCCCATAGACTTTCCAGTCGGCCCCTTTCGAAAAAAAGCACTAGACTCGAGTTTCGCTCTCATTAGAGCTCGTCAGTAGTGCATATCCTCGCCACTGCCGGAACTTGAACCACGGACACGCTGTTCATGAGGCAACCGTGTTAACCACTGCGCCATTGACCTCACGTTAGGCACGACTGAATTATCATGTGTGAATGCTCAACCACTTTCGCTTGTGAGTAGTGATCATAACTCACAAGCGAAAGTCAAGTCTGCGAATTGATGTGCACTGTGTATTGGCGATGCAAGTCTACGACTCTAGCACCTTCAGATAACTGTCGATCCAAGCACTTCTCTCTCAAGGTCTTTAATGACGCGGAAGCTGAATTGCATGGTCAAGCTTGTGTGGGAATCGCTGAGTTCCAAGGCAGAGCAATGTATGTTCGATTGGATGTCAGTGAGCAGTCGCTTGTGCGCTGTCAGACTCAATACGTCGGTGGACGTCTATCAGCGCAAAAGCGTTGTATGTTCATTATATCGTCCTACGTTCTAGCTGTACGGATGCTACCAAAGATGCGTTCTATGACACCGTCATCGGTCTTCCGAGCTTGTTCGCCACGTTTTGACTCTTGATATGATACTAGCCGGCGATTTTAGTGCTCGACTTGGTCGTCCTCCAGGGCAGAAGCGGCTGGGAGGTACGTATGGTGTCCGGGCACGACGCAGTCTGTTGTGAAAGACTGATACAGCTGTGAGCACCTTACGGTTTCTACATTTCGAGCACCGCATTCCAACTCAGGAAGAGGCATTGTGTTACATGAAGACCTCCCTATGCTTCTCAGCGACTAACGTAACTGAACCATGTAGTAATCAATTACAAGTGGTACCACTGTCAAACACTGTGGTGCATTTTGGAGCAGCCGCCTGGACTTGGATCATGCCATTGTGCGTACCTGACTTGTTTCGTCACGTGAACACAAGGTAATTAGCTGGCATTCCAGCGAAAAGTGTGAAGAACACTTACTCGGAGACGTTCGTAAACAAATCAACGGGTGTGACTCAGTTATGAGGATCTAACGAACACTAGGAACAAATCGCGTCAGCTATTAAAACTTGCTGTGGGGAAGTTTGTTCCAAAGGTGCTGTGCATTTACGACAGAACTTGGTCTCTGTCAAGTCGTTAAACCTTGTGAACAAGTGTCGCTCGATTCCGTCTGTCTCTGAATATGATGACGACCGTCGAGCACTTAAACGCAAGCCGACCAAAGGCTTACGCAAAGACCGTGAGCACCACTTAGTCGAACAGTCGAAAGAGATGGAACGAGCCTCTTTATCTGGTATTATTAGAAAGCTGTTTTCCATTACGCGTGGTTTTACTGGCCGTCGAGTTGGTGAGACCATGTGCAGAAAGGTTGGTTTACTTATCACCAACCATTCACGCCGGCTTGGGGGGTGGGCTGAACATTGTGAGAAACAGTTCAGCTGGTCTCAACCAGACCATGTAGATGAGACCCGAATGGTCGGTTATTGCGTTCCGGACATTCCTCTGTCGAAAACTGAAGTGGTCCTGGAGCTCAAGTTACTGAAACGTAACAAGCCTCCTGTGCCAGATCTCACTTTCGTTTTCTTGAATGGTGGGAAGAAGTTGATGACAGAACTGATGAGGCTCCCCAGACGATTTGGAATACTGAAGAGGTACCTCGTGATTATTGGTGCTCATCAGTGGTAATTCCCGTTTTCATAAAGAAGGTCCGAAGTGTATGACAACCACAGAGGGACACCAATCTAGTGTCTGTTGCGTCCAAGTTACTTACTGGCTTTAAGCTACGTCGGCTGACTAAGCCCATAGAAGGTCAGATACGTGAAGAACAGACAGGATTCCGCTCCGATCGAGGGGTGAATTGACCACTTTTTTGCCTTTGAAACATCGACATACCTACAGGCTGTCGACAGTCGTGATGATTTTAGACCTAAAGGCTGCTTTCGATTCAGTTGTTCGTAACATTATGTAAAACTGCTTTCTCAAGGGAGTTCCAGGGAAATCCGTGAATTGGTAAAGACTACTGTTTGCTCACACTGCAGTCAGTAGGAGGGCTTATGAACAACTGTCTCGGGCGTTCGTCACTTCTAGTATTGGTCGCCACTGGTATCCGATCCCCCCCTCCCCGTTCAACTTTCTGAGGAATAAAGCGAGCTTAATGTCGAGTTTCTTCTTGCCGTTAGGTTGACGGATGTGGAGTGTGTAAATGACATTGTCTTGTTTAGCCTCCCTGCGTTGAATATGCTGAATGTGATAGATGATTTGGTTCATTTGTATGGAATACGTTTCGCACTTCCAAAGCATAAAGTGCTGCCCCATGACTGAAGCATCTCCACTCTCTATTACAGCCAATTTAAAACTGTATTCTGTGGCAGTCAGCAGCGTATCTGCATTCCTTCCATTTGTTTTTTCCGCTTAGGCGTGTTTTATCATCTATCCTTTTTCCAATACGTTTCCCTTCTCGATTGTTCCACTTCACTGCTACCTTGAGTGGTGACCCAAGTATATCTTTTGATCAGGCTGATGGTCGTTGTGACTGAACAAGTGGATAATTGGCAGCGCTTTCCGGTAGTTGTTCATCATTACAACAGTTATGTATTCATAGGAATTTTGTGCGCCCAAGAGTTGTGCCTCCATGCTAGGAAAGGAGGAAGGAAGGAGGGTTGTTTGTTTCAGGTGAGGGTTGAACTCGATATTTCAATATCTGGTGTATTGTCAAATAAGCTACCAAATATGTTCCTTCATCATTACTGATAAGTTGTTTGTAAGATTTGATAATTTAGAAGAGAACCGGCCTCGGCTGGATTCGAACCAGCGACAAGAACAACATGCCCAAACGCGGCAAATGCTTGGTGGCGTTGGTGGATTCCAGCGTGGACTGATCGAGAAATCAGGCTTGGACATTCATTCGACTGGATCATTTGGTGGATTCCATATGACACAATTGGTTGAATGAGTAACTAGGCCCAAATGTGAAATTTCTTAGCTTCCGGCGTGGCTTCGTAGCTCAGCTGGTAGAGCATTTGCCGCGTTTGGGCATGTTGTTTCTGTGGCTGGTTCGAGTCTAACCGAAGTCCATATTCTTCTCAATTAGGTCTCTTCTGAACCGTTCTTCATCAGTTACACCCTCTGATTGAGTCATTTTCTCCTGTCGTACCCTCCACTGACTGGTCAAAAACAACTTACAGGTATGCCACTGACCATTTTAGAGGATAAATAGTGGAGTATTTAACGTATCATTAACAATGTTTGCTATTCTCGCGGAAGGACTTGTCAATTTCTCAATGTTTTGTTGACCACGCGGCGCCTTACATTTGACAGACATTTGCTTTTAATTCTGCTTTTTTTAAAAAACTTTTTGTTGCTTAGCTTCTAGTACCATCGTTACCCCTTTCTTCAACTGAACTTGTATAAATCGCTCTTTATCATAAACACACTACATTGTTAATTCTTATCGGTACGCTTCCGTCACGCTCAAGGCTTCTGTTCTCCGGTCCCAGCGTGGTGTTTGTCAGGGTGGTCCGCTATCGACGCTGCTGTTTATCATGGTAATGGATGAGTTGCTGATTCAATCTCGGTCGAAGTTTGACTACCAGTTCCAGGATACATTGGCCAGCGGCCTCACCGACGCCGACGATCTGATCCTCCTGTCCGAGAATTCGACGCGTCTCTTCGAAAAGCTTGCAACTGCTGCCAGTGCTCTGCAGCTCTCTGGACTGAAGATCAACTCATGAAAGATTAAACTCGATCACCTGTGGCGACCATAACAGAAATGCAACAGCTATAGCTGACGGTTCTGTTAATTTTGGCCCGGACATTATCCACTCACTAAGCGCCCCTACCACGGTGACCTATCTTGGTATCCCGTTCACCTGGAACGTTGAAGCATTCATCATTCACCGACTGCAGCTTCTTACAGTGCTGGATGAAACAACCAGATCGTCGCTGAAGTCACAACAGCGCCTCTACCTTCTGAGGCGACATCCGATCCCCATGATGAATCACCTGCTAGTTTTGAGCCATGTCCACTAAAACGCGTTCAAAGCTGTGGACTGTACAGTCTACAGTGGCTCCGCCTTCCCAGAAACACCAGTTAGCTACATTCACACCCCAATTCGCCTGAACGGTTTGGACGCTTCAAGTTCGTCCACCGCTATTCCCATCTCGCGTAAATCACGAGTGGAGAGACTGGTCTCCAGTCAATGTCCAGTTCTGAGGAACGTGGTCAAAAGTGATTCTTTTGGCCCTATCATTAGGGATGTCAATGTCCCGGTACACGTTCACAAAGTGGTAGTGTCAAACAAGGAGGATGCCCACGTGACCTGAATGGATGTGCTTTATCATACGTTAGACGGCCGTGATCTCCAAGAATTGTTCGTTCTCCACTCTCCAGTCACTGACTGCTGAATCCAGGATCTTTATATGTCATCCCACCCCGATGCAGTCCATTGTGGACTAGGGTTCAGACTGCTCGAAGTGGCTGAAGTGAGCATTCACTTGTTTGTCGTGGCAACTGCGTCCAACCAGAAAGCCCCGCCAATGTTCGCCGATCGTGCTGGATCACCCACGATGTGCGTCGTACTCGGCGCAACCGCGTGACCAAGATCCTGACGAAAAAGATGCACAATCTTGGCTACACAGTCTTCGGGCAGCTACAAGTACCAACGGCTAGCCCGTTTAACAAATTCGACGTTTTTGCAGTTCGTGACGACGCCGCTCGAGTACTGGATGTATAGTATAGTGGACGATGACCGAAACCAATTTGCTTGGATTGACAAAGTTGTGAAATACGAAACCGACTCTCACAATGTCGTCATTCAGTCGGCCCTCGTACTATGGGCAGTGACATGGGTTCTGTTTCTTATTCATCTATGATCACTTTTCGTGGTATCGTGTACCCCTCTTCGTGTTATGCGGTTCTCCTACGCAGCCATTGATTTATGCCTACTGACTGTTCTGGGTTCCCTGAAAACCTTTGGTACATTTTTGTGGGGAACCTGTCGTTGTTTGTTGCTACCTCCCACTATTAAGCACATTTCTCCCTCCTGTTACGTGACCCTTGGCTGTAATATCACCCCTGTACCCTGAATATCTTTATTCTTGTCTCCTTGTTATATACAACTATTTGACGACCGGAATTACTAACGTTTGTTACTCTCGTAGAGGGCCGTATCAATTGTTCAATGTTAAGCATGCAGCGCGCTACATTTGACAAACAGTCTGCTTTGAACTTCCCCGTTTTCTTTAATTTTCCCTGCTTGGTTTTGGTGTCACCGCCTGCCCTTTCTTCGACTGAAGCTGTGTAAATTGCTATTCAAAATAAACGATTATAGTATTAGTGGTAGCAGCAACAGCATTAATAATAGTGTCGACATTACAGAAATGACGAGTTACAAATTATGCAGTGCGGTGAATCAAACAACTTTTCATTCAACGCGTCACCCTGGGAAAATAACGAATGATGTCTTTCGGCGAACTAACCGTAAGTCACTGTGTTTCGAAAATTATCAGATCGCAATTACCCTGATCGGGAGATCGGTTGCAGGCGTTCTCTCAGCTGTTCGAAATATGCGGAATCTCTAATCGCGAACGAATATGTACAAAAGGGTCTCACAGGCCATTCTTCCTGATGTTCGGGTGTTGGCGGAATTCACAGGCAGCTCGACTTTTCCCCCCTATCTCCATCTAAAGGATAATTAATGTTTTTTACAGGAAACTAACGGCTCACCTCCGGCACGAATAAGTCGGCTTGAACACATAAGTGAACAGTTATTAGACATGTTCCATGTTTCTTTTGGAACTGTTGTGCTGCATTTTAATTAAAAACTGTCTGACAGCCTATCCGATTAACATTTCATTGCATACTTATTTGCCCGGCATAAGGTGTGCTCTTTGTGGACTTTATCTAGCAGGCGTCACTCAGCATGCAAGTATTCTGGAGAACATGACGGGCTTGTATCGATATCTACTGAAAAGTTTAGTGACTGTACGGTCTGTTAATACCGGATGCAAATCTGATTCCATAAGAGAAAATTTCATGTAATTCGCAAGCTGGAGACGTAATTTGAATCGTGCGATCGGGAGTCATAACGATGAAAGTTAGTTTCTTAATAACATCGGTCGGAAATGTGTGATTAGCGTGAGACCAAGTGTAAGCTGTTTTGTAGTATGGTTGACGTACACATCGATCTGAATAGTCTTTAGTATCCAGTTGAATTCAGGCACGTTTAAACAGTCGCATTGCCGACAACTGATCAGTATGCTTCAG
Organism: Paragonimus heterotremus; assembly: GCA_013368495.1. Lineage (NCBI taxonomy): Eukaryota > Metazoa > Platyhelminthes > Trematoda > Plagiorchiida > Troglotrematidae > Paragonimus > Paragonimus heterotremus. The sequence goes on along the minus strand of LUCH01005432.1, from coordinate 13,577 downwards.
GGTGCTTCAAAATTTCTGAATGATGGAGTTCGTCAGGATCGCAAGGGGCGATGCAATTCTATCATGGTCTGTGGCAGGGTAAGCCTTTTGCGATGTAGGACGCGGTAACTGATCCTCGACGAGTGTCACTAGCGCGTGGGCTAGAGCATCTCAACCAATTCGTTACATGCCGTCTGACTTTGGTTTCAGACTTGTTTTTTGTTCTGCTGATGTCAGTGGCTCCGCAGCTGCAAGAAAACTAATGCAGCGGCCGGTAGAGAACGTGTTTGCCTTTTATTTGTTAGTAATAGTAGCGTTGTGGTTCGTGATGGCAAATGTTTGCTACATCGTGGGCGCGTTTAAATATGGCGCTAATGGTTTCTCTAAGTGTTCCTAAAAATATCTCCGATGGGTAGTTTTTCCTATGGTTAACCGTCTTAAGTACTCCCGTGATGGAAATTTGTGCGGAAGTTAGTTTGGTTCGCATTCTGATGAGGGAGTCCTGGAGCTTTTAGGCACTAGAGGTTTAATGTTCTACCTCTAATCAGTCCTTAGTGTGTATTTCCGTCACCCTCTCATAACGGTTTTTATGTACAGCAGAATCGAAATTTAAGGCTCGTACTACCCTGTCTGTATCAATCCCTCTTTCGTTAGACGATCAAATGGTCCGTCTCGTTGCTCGCTAAACAAGGTGCCCAACAAGTGTGGACTCTACAAGTTACAATGGCATAATCAACATGTGCTTAGTAACCAAAATTAGCTGAAAGCATATGACCGGTTCCGTGTTTGTTGCCTTTTACCATGTATGGGTACCCGGTAAATCCCGGCTACACATTCTACTAAACAGGTGGTGGATACTGAGGTTCATAGTTATCCAGTCACTTGTGGGTTTTCTACAGTGTTTTCCTCAGCTCCGTGCAGGTGCCAAAGACACTCGACCGCTAAACACATTAACAACGCCACCTTACCTCCATAAAGTTTTTAGGCTGCCTAGAATCATGTGCCAGCCTGAGTTTCCGTACGTTTGCCGTGAGTTCCGTACACACCCACACCAATCTACGAACTCCTTGAGTCTGAGGTAAACGTCACAAACAAGTCGCAGCTTATTACGTACATTGATTACCTGGCTGGTGGAAAAAATTAAAACGAACAACCGATTTGGATATCGTTTTCTCGATTGTGAATCTATGGCCATTGTCCTGTCACATCCCAAACAAATAGGTTAAAGGACTTGTGGCAGTGTTGTGGGTGATTTTGTGCACCAATAGAGTGCCCTTTTATTCTTTCTCATTCAGGCGTGAATGAGTTCAGTGATCTCAGTCGGTCTTGATAGCTTAAACCTCATACTATATATGTGACGAGCTTTTGTACTCTTTCGAGGACGACGTTGTCTTGTTCGAGATATGGTGACCAAAAGTGGACACTGTTTTGGAATAAAGGTGAATCATGGCTGAGTGTAACGGAACGAACACCCCTAGACACGGGTTAGGGTTCTCAGACTACTATCGACAAGGCGTTCGTGATGCTTTATTTGAGGCCGCGAAATATTGGACGGAGGAGTAAACGTACTAGCGATTTAGATGCCCAAATCTCGTTTGGTGCTTTTCCACCAGTCCGACTGTCTATCCTTGTGCATCGCTAGGATTTATAGTATGAACAGCTGGATTTTAGCGAGCAGCTTGCTATGTGTCAAAACGGACCTTATGAAGGCACTCTGACTTTGGCAAGCGATGAAGTCGTGACTCCTTGTATCACGAAAGTTTTAGGTTTTGTATTGTTTTCCCCGTTGTGCCTTTGCACTTAAATTGTCTAAAACGCGGCCTCTTATTTTCCATCAAATAGTACACTGTTCGGTTTGAATTCGTTACCGTATACATGTACTGTTGGCGGTTCACAAACACGACGCCGCTTGCTTTACCTAGTTTTGGGTTAATGATGTTTTAACTTTTTTGAATTTACTGGTAAAGATGATCGTTTTTGTCATGATTCCTAGGCAAACCAGTGGCCGATATGTATGGTTATTTGCCGACGGCATATTTGTAGTTTCTCTGTTTGAATTGCAGAAAGCTGAAGCCGCTAACGGGGAAATACGCTCAACTGTTAGCACAAAAGTGACTGTTTCCCTTTACAGACGTCACAAAAAGCTGCTTTTTTTGTTCGTCACTAGAGGTTGGCATGCAGAATATTGTGTCGAATCACTGCGGCCTAGGAAGTAGACGTTAGGAACGAAGAAGCTTTTTCCGATCTAAGCTAGGTCGTGTAGATATTGTTTCTGCTCTTCATCAATTTGCACGGTAGCGCCATACGCACGCTCACCAATGGTCTGCGTATTTTCTGTCTCTCAGAGCGCGAGCGATTTTTGTTTCGATATCGCTTAGACGCAAAAGTGAGCAGACGAAGGATGTAGATTTGGTGTTAACGCACTAATCGAATGTGTCAGCTCCTGTCAGCGTTTATATCCATTTAACGGATATATTTTACACCAAAAGTGGTGTTCGTCAATGTTTTCCGATCTTTCGAAGTTGTTCATTTTGTCACAGACCAAGTAGTGAACTCTCTATGAAAATCATCTCTTGTGGGTGGTTATATCGTACCGCGTGAAAATTGGTCGATGTATATTGTGCTGACAGCAGTATTGTTCAACCTTTTTAAAGCAGCACACAAGATCTTGATTAGTATTTTCTGTTTTGGAGTGCACGTTATTGTTCCGAAATGCAGAATATTCCAAGATCACCTACATCTTTACTTAACAGTGAAGTTACATATGGCGTTACAGTTAGTTCAAGAAGCACACTCCTCATCAACCGTTAGGCCACGAAGATGTACCGGATAATGGAAGGATTTTATAAGTGAATAGTCAACTTTACCTAGAAACCGCAGTCGTTCAAAAGTAGATCCCGCTATATGCATGACTTCACTATCAGCCGACGCCATAACAGTGCTCCTCTCTATAGCGGATGACATCAAGACCGATTGAATTGATTGGCCCTAGAGTGTTCATTTTTTCAACAAATGTTGCATTTCTGCAAATGAATATTTTACAAGACCGTAAGTCCCATAGACAATGTTACTAAGGTGACCGTTTTCCCCGTTGTACCCCTCTATCTACTGTGACCTTTTATTTGAGTTCAACTGCTGAAACATTTAAAACTGAGCCTACCCTTATCAATACACCCGGAGAGGTGAATTCGGCACTTGCTGTATGCGGTTTCAAATTTAGTTCACCCGGAAGGAGGTTTCATTAGTGTCGTTTGTAACGTTTTCATCGTCAAACTCTGTTAAGTGTCAAACAGTGATTTGTCACTGAATGATAACCAATTGGAGAACATTGCACCAGACTTGTCCTGCACAAAGCTTGACGTCTCTCAAACGGACCTAAAAGTCATATTGGATTAAGGTGAGAAAATTTGACCTCTTGCTTACTGGATGGTGATTTCCTTACTGGGGACGTTGTCCATCACATGCATGTACGGTATCGTGAAGTTGTATGACAATGTTGTACTAACTTAACCTACGAAACAATTTAGGTTCAGAATTCAGTTTACTCGAAACGAGCACCTCTTCTGTTGTACTGAGTTATGCCGACTTGCTACGTTGAGGGAATGAGATATGTCTACAGTGTTTAGGAGACGTCAGACAGTTGGACAGAATTGCATCTAGTATGAAATTGCGTCTCCAGTAGTATTTTGTGTTTTTGCAGAGCCATATATTTTACGCATTCATGAGTGTCATCAGTGGATTACTGTTCGTAGTTTGCAAATATGCACCCATAAGATATGATCTGTCGTATTCCATGTAGGACTTACGATATCCTGACGCAGTGCACGTTTGTTGCTGCACTGTCCACGTTAATTAATATCTCCAAATCTTTCACTTTCCGTTGATGTCATCAGAATAGTTCGGTCGCAGTACGCTGGTAAGGTGCTTCTTTTGCGTGAAGGTCTGACTATTGTCTGTTGTTTGACATCACTGTGTCGATTAACGGTTTCAGCTTTTGCCCATTAGCAGTGACGTTCATTTTACTTAATTTTATATGGTTACCGATTTCGTTAGGGTAAATGTCAAGTTTTTGCACTACGTGGTATTTGTCATTTGATACAGTGTAACGTATGGACTAGGTGAAATCAGGTTACTCGAACCTAGACAAGATCGATCAAGACAACCTTCGTGTACACATTTACTGGGTGCATACTGTCTCAGCATTCTTGAAACAACACTGCGAGTTGATTTAACTGCGCGCACACCTACAAACACCATGGAACTTGAACATTGTAATGCCGTTACATAGCCTGTTGTGAGAAGTGGGATTCAACGTCAACGTGAACAGCGCGACACGAACGTTCCGTATACAGGCACGCAGAGTCCAGTTGCTTTGTCGTCACTTTCTATCGATCTCTGTTCTTGTGTACACCTTACGGCCGTGGTACCACTATGCGGTAAATACACTCATGAGTATTGTTTTCCTCGGTACTCTCAGTGTGTAGAATGAAATGCTCTTTGATCTGTTACCATTAATGTGTTGCTGTTGTCACTCGGGAATGCCCAAATGTGAAAGAGGTTTTCTGTAAACGGAGAAGCCACCCTTAACGGCAAGAAGCAGAGACCTCTCACTTCCGAGAGAGTCATCGCAAGCTGTCACAGCCGTGCTAATCAAAAGAGTGTTGTACAAGATGTGACAAATGTTTCATGAAGAAGAAAAGAGGTTGAAATAGGCGGGCAAGGAGGAAACGTTATTGTAGATAGAAGTGAGTGGAACAATATCTGAAGGATTCTATTTTTGAATAAACTCCTCTACTGATTGGTGCATAGAGAGTGTAGAAGATCTTAAACTAGGCTATCGTACCATCAGGTGCAATGTGAAAAGTAACTAGTGATAATGCCACTGAAACATCTTTTATTTAAAGGTATCTCATGGAAAAACTGAGAGCTGACAATATGAACACAAACTTGCACCCACTGTCCTCCGCCACTACACCTTACGGATTGCGAGTTTACGAGTGTGTAGGTGAGTTGTGTTTATAGCACTCCTGAAATAGTGGTAGTATTGAGGATGTTAAATTTTAGTGAGCCGAACACTCACATTAATGTGTATCAGACAATGTGGGAACCGTGCATCTTTCTCTGTTCAACTCCGTACGAACTCTGCATGTAACTTGGATGAACTTTGCTTGTTCAACAGAACGAATCGGCCATCTACTGTTCAATTCTCATTACGTCTTGGACTCCATCACAGTAGAGCAACAACAACAACAACACGACTTCGTACGATAACTCTGGCGGCATAGTTTAAAGCCAAATGAAAAGTTTTAATGTTGGAAGTACATGTGAGCAATCAGAAGTGCACGTTATTCGCACGAACGTTTTGCCCCTCGATTCACGAGCGTTGTGAGTGCAGTTGTTTTCTATTACCGACTGATACATCGTCTCGCTTCATCACACTATCTTTTAATCTTTGCAATGAGCGTTTTTGTACTGTAGGCAGGAATTCACTGTATGGTAATAACTGTCGTTTCAAACGTGGAGTGACCAACATCTTCGATTCTGAAAATGTACATTTAAGGGTTGGAGAATTTGATTTGACGCATCGAAACGTTAGTTTTGAGGCTGATTTCTCCATTGCTTAGTAGAAATAACCAGTTGAAAATCAGAGTGCGTTGCACTCTGACTGTCAAATGCATGTAAAGAAGTTACATTCATCTGGACCCTCAAAAGTGGGCGCAGAGGTAATGTGGCAAGCTGTTGACTCAGCCTTGATCCCAGTTGTTTTCTAATTAGCAGTGGGCTTGCTGGCTAATTCTTTCTGACTGGCGTTGGACTCCTCAACAAGGCAGCATAAATTTTGTTCCGGACGCCCGCGCGAGTTAAACTTACTAAGTTGTTGGTGACTTTTGAACCAGATTCGTCGATAGAAGACAGCCAATTGGTGTGGTCTGCTTAACCTGTAAAGCCCTCGACAGTCTACCACTTTCCTTGCCAATAAGTTTCTCCAATGTGGCCTCCTACAACAATTGCTTGGATGGATCAAGCGTTACCTTACCAGGCGTAAAATCGACGTAAAGGTTAACAACGAGTTATCATATGGGTTTCCACCGGATAGAGTTGTATTGCAAAGGTCAATGCTGGGCAATTTTTTGACCATTCCTCCCGTTCTTGATTTATTAAGCGTGGCCAAGTCACTGGTGCTGCTCTATGTGGATGACAACACTGTGGTGGGATACAGTGTGCGCTGGATGCGGATGCAGTTCAAAATGATTTAACCTCCCACCCACGATGGTTCGTTGGTAAAAACCTGTCTGTTAGTGCCTCTGAATGCATCACCACGCGCGTCCATTCTCAACGATGTATTGACTGTTGTCAAGGCAACTACGGGCTGGGAGCATCTGCGTGCAAAAAAGAGCACAGAAATACCCGTACAGACGAATTAGATTTGTGTGTAAAGTAGCTGTGACTAGGGTGCAATGTTGACTGGATTTTTCGAAAGAATATGTAAATGTTTTCACCCTGACGCATGCTGAATAATGGGCCCTCATATGTGACCACAGAACTGTTGCTCATAATTGAACGCCCAGGTACATGTTGCTGAGATAGTCGTAGGATTCATGATGTACTGTAATCCCGGAAGACTGGCATATTTAGGTCAATTCTTATTTATCTACATATGGGTGAGGGTAGACTCCACTCCAACATAGGAAATCTTACAAACATCTTGTCATCCCACTAATGGAGAGCCTCCAGATATCCATGGCTGCTTGAGTGGTCATTCTCTTAAAATTTAGTTTAAGACGGAGATGCTATTATGTACACGGAACTTTCTTTCGTTTAAGGTGTGCACACTGTGGAACCTTGTCATATTTTGGTCACGACTGACTCATTCGGAATGTTCGAATATCCCCTCAGTGTCATTTGCCACAGTCAGCTGGGGCTAGAGTTCTCGTGACCACTCCTGTAACGTGTTGCCAAGGCTACACATTTAACCGTCTGTATGCTTGCTTCTGTTATCTGTCCGTATGGCTATCGGTTGTGTCACTATGCCGCTTCAATGTGTTGACATGTTACAGGCCATTGTTTCTCGTCTCATCCAACTTTCCTTCCTTACAACAAATTTTATTCCCTACTTAACATAGACACAGGAATACATAAATATATTTCATCGTTATTTTCTTGTGAAAGCTTTTGAACATGTGAACAACTGCAAATGCCAATGGGATATCCGGCCCCGTGGCTGTGATCAGTATGGGCTGATAGCCTAAGTTAGTTTCCAACCACCCTGTCTAAAGATTAATTTCAATGATTTTTCATTTTACCACCTCCTTAGTTTTCTGAACGCAGCGTCAATAACCCCTAAGTTTTCTAAACGCGATTTCTTCGCTTTCCTCACTGAATACGAGTGCGTGAAAACGAAATCCACTCCGAACGATTTAAAGTAAAGCTATGCATACGTTCAATGACCGAACTTTGGGCTTCTGAACATCACGCCTAAAGTTACCCGGAAAAAAGTTTAGGTCCCAATATTTCAAAGATTTGGAACTCCTTCCTCATTGTCATTCGCGCAAGTTCCCACATTCCCCAGTATAGTACTATATCACATACTTTGGGAAACGCCGATTTTGAGTGATGTTCACAAAGCGAATGGTCTGATGAGAACTAGCTTTAATCGTGTCGTGGAAACGGTTTGCTCTACTGACCATCCCAGGGAGTCTTTGAAATGGTGAGGCCCGTCATCTGTTTATCGCTTGGGATTTAGCTACCTGTACAAGGCGTGCTGGTTAAGATACATCAAAGCTTTGGTTTTTGTCAACTCTAAACTTACGGGATGCTAAAATTTTGTTTCATAACTGGTGTTTAGTGCTGCAAATTGGAAAATGTAGAAGAGACCGGTTTGTGAATAGTCTGGAGTCGTACCAGGTACAAGAATTGCAAGTTCTTTATCGACTGGCCATATACATAGAAGAGTTTTTTCGAGTTCATTAAATTCGCGAACAACGAGTGAATCATGCGGTGCATCAGCGTTGAATGTTCTACCCCAATGGAGCTGTGGGTATCTAGTCCATGTTCACTCTGCAGCCTAACCAAAAGACCACCCACTATTTCACAGGTAATCCCACCACATTGTTATATAGTGCTCATTTTTGGTATCAGACTACATGACGCCACTGCCTATGTACACACCAAAACGTCGTTTGGAAGCCGTATTTCCAAATAACCGTATAAGCTGATAACATAGCTACAAAGTAAATAAGAATCTGCCTTTGAGTCCACATTATATCAACCTTCTGGACAAGATGCATGTGCACATTCTGATCTAACTCATTGCTAGAGGAGGAAATTATCCCAAACTAGGGGCAGATGTCTTCCAAAAGAGCTCATGGTATGGAGTGTTGGATATGCTCTGATGGATCGTTGACGTTAGGCGGATGGACGGTAATTTTTTAGTCAGGTAGATGATTCCTATTTTGCAAAGGCCCACATCTTTGCTTAATGAATTTGTAGCAGTGAGTTTTGACTACCACATCCGATTGCTGCTGCTTGTATGGTCTCATCATTATGGTAGTACACCCGATCGGGAATTACAGAACCCAGTCGGACTGCTGTGGACTAACTGTCTTGTGTCATAGAATCATACCTTGTCTTGGTAAGTATATGTATGGACATCGGATGGATTTTAACAAGAGCGCAACCGATATCTCATGGCCCTTCGGAAATGACTGGTTGAAATGTCCTTGAGTGAGGAAGCTAAGGTTATCTGTTAGCGGTGTCGCATTTACATTGCCTCGTACATCCAGCTAGGTCTCACCGAAACTGATCACACTAGCGTTGTGGGTCAAAGAGCCAAAACAAAAATATCGTAATGAATTTGACTTGGCTTGAACACCGTGCAATGACTCATATTGCTAGACCTTCCAATCGGGTTAGGTCACCAACCGTCAGCGAGCCACTTTAACTAAAATGTCCTGTGACGGCAACCTGAGCTAGGATCTAGAGAGAGAGAAGAAGTACATACCCACTTTGGAGAACCCATCCATGCCTCAGTGGTGTACAGTGAATGTTCGCTGCCCCAACTCTCTCAAGGTGCTCGCCGTTATAAGCTCAGTTATTGTTGGGACTCTAGTACGGTATTTCGGTCTTCACTCTCTGTCCCTCTCCGCTGGTACGATCCTCTAAGTTTCGGTCACTCCACAACATATTAATGTTGAATTGATATGGTTTATAAGCCGCTGTAATAAAATTTAGTAACATCGGTATTGAGCCATTACGGTGTTTGAGTACCTAAACTTGATCGAATTATGACTGGACACAATCCGTTTCAATCATTACAAAGTCGGAGAGTGTAGAATAACAAGTTAGTAGTTGATCGTGGCAGCTGTGAGAAATATGAGCGTGGAAGTGTCGTGTTCCTCAAAGTTAGTATGGTTCACTTGACAAGAATTGAGTAGGCTTGTGAATCGAATGGGTTCCTGCTGCTTTTCTAATTTAGTTTGACCACTTGTTATGCACGTTAACAAATCGTATAGTGTATTTTGCATACCAATGTCACTGGACAAGCTGTTATTGGATTCGGACAGAAGAATTGCATTTCGTGAAACTCGATAGCTTGATTGGTGTGAAAGCCGGTGGTTATATTGAGTTGGGACAGTAATTTCCTCACGGGTTGCGTGTTTTGGTTAGCATAAATAACAGACCTGCATAGGTGTAAAATTTTCTGCCGAGGTTTTGAATTTTCTACTTTAGGTAGAACTTGATTGTAGACGTGTGATTCTCATAATTCTAAGGGTTCACTGTTCGATCCCCCATTTAGAATATCTTTGCCTGGTGGGTCCAAACAAGGACGAGATCAGTCGTGAAATGTTGATTTGAGGATGAGCGTCAAGAAACGGTAGAAGCGTCATTTTGGACCCTTGTGGCGGTAGCCTTGTAATCTTCTGATCCGAAATGGATAGTGTCCATCTATGCACGTATTAACTCAATGAGTTTCCGATAATCTGGATGCGAACTGGTTAGGTCATTGTGTGCATCCTCTTTAAGTGTGTGGGTGCTTTTGAAACTATTTTGTAACCTTCATTTCGATAACGTCACTGCCAAACAAATCTTTGGTAATAATTTCCAATGGTCAATAATAACAAGATTCTGTTAATTATGTCATCGATTGTGACAAAAATAGCTGTTTTGGAATGTCACTTGCCGACATCCCGTTGATTTGAATCTGTACAGTTCATCCTAGGTCTCCAGCCTGTACTTCCAGAATAGAGGTCAAACTAAAAACATTCGTTTTAAAAGATGGTCTGTCATCAACTAGACCAGCGGTCATATGATAAATTAACTAGTCAGCGACGCGACCATTTCGGCATTTCTTGAAAAATACTCAAATCTGCCGTGGAAGTATGTTTAAAGACTAGTCCATCAGCTAAACGCGCAGACCTGAAAAATACACACGACGTTTAAACGAAAATCATTTCGCGTTGTTGGCTAAAATTTCCGGTAATAACCTCGACAGCATTGTCAATAGCAACTACATACACACTGGACAATAAAGATTTGCCTTTGTTGAAAGTTATTTTGCCACATTATCAGTGCCTTTTTTAATTCGACAATTAACCGAATTGATATGTAGTTCACCAACACTTCACTGTCAGTTGGGAAGTGGGTATGATGAAAATTTTTTAAATCTTAGAATCATAGTTTGCTTAGCGTATGCAATCAGTGGTAAAAGAAAATCACCGGTTGCACTTGTTTAGCATTGTGAAGGGAAGCTGCCAGCTTTTGATCTACATAAAATAAACTCGGTTGTTCCACATCAACCTTTAGAAGTTTAATTCCAACAATGAGAATGTGAGAACAATATACAAACAAATGTTTGTGACTATACTCGCTGGGTCATCGATTACAATTAACGGAGTATTTACTAAATATTCCGCTGAGCCGATAGGGCAATCTAAGCATTACTCACAAGTGAGTGTGGCAGAACTTTTGTATATGATAATTATTTCATACCTAACATGAGGCCACTGACTTAATGGCTATGAACCCCTGGTCGGAGTTCAAGTCCAGGTCTTCGATGGAGTGTGCACTAGGGACGAGCTGTAACCAGGACAGAACTCAACCATCTTGTTCCTTTTAAAATGGACTGTCTGTAAAATTCGTTTGAAAAGAAAATCTGCAATCACACATGTGATTAGTATCCAACTGAAGTTATCAAGAACGGCTATTCGGTCAAACATCAATTTGATTACGCGGATTATTTTTTGCAAAGTCAAAATATTTCGATAAGATGTGCAGTGACAGTCCGTACTGATAAAACGACGAATCGAGACAATGAGTAACAAGTTTACATAATTAATGCTGGGTTCGAAAAACGATTGTTTATAAATAACTTTTAAACATAAACTCTCGTAAACATGACAACAAATCGGATATTCACAGCGAGTCAGTGTGTTTTTGGTTATTACTATTGCAGTAGCGTGTGTTGTATAACAACCAACTTCGTCTGTGAGTAGTATAGTGCGTCCATACGGGAACTAAAGGGCAAGTCTCAACGCCAGACAGAGGATGGACCAGAAGCGATTGTTGGACTAGTGTGTACGCACTGTGATGGGCGTTCCACCGGGGCAAATGCAATGTACTGTTGCCCAATGTGTGTGAATACGTAGGAGCCATGCAAATGAGTGTAGGCGTTCGTGGTCCCATGTTTTAGCTTAACATGTACGGGTTTTTCTCACATGAAGAACTTTGCGGGCCAAGCTTCTTTTGCGGTCACAACGATTGTACGCAGGGAAATTTAATGTTTTTCGGGCTTGGATTTGCGGACTTCTGAAATTTATTTAATTTGGCCTTGTTTGCAGCTGAGTTGTTCTCATGTTAGTTCGTTAACAAGCCTGTATTCTGGTTTATGAAAATAAGTAAACACTGCAGGTTTGAACATGAAAACTGAATTCTAAAATAACAGCGAATTCTGTGTTCCATTGGGCGGTAAACCCGAGATACTGTCCTGGTTGTATCTCACTGTCACACAGATCTATTCTAATTGGAGTGTGTTAACTGTCCACGCAAAGTAGTCTCTGTAACTGAAACATAACACAACCGTTGCAGGCGTGGTGCATTACTAACTCTGTTGAGAAGCATTTTAGTAGCATGGATGTGTTCGAAAATACCTGCTTAATCATGTACAGCGCGCAGTGATGAATTACGTCCCCGCGTTTTACAGCATGTTCGTTTGGAGTGGAATTGTAGCGCTATTCATTCAGGACCTCAAAGTTACTTACAGCCATATCTACTAACGACAGAGTGAGTAATCGTTCCAATGATCACCAGTTTATTGTTATTTTGAAGTGTTGGAGGCGACAGTGAATCGACAAAATTGCGAAACCTTCACAAACGATTCACATAAGGCTACCTCGTTACCAAACGAAATAGAGAAGACGAGAATATTACTTATAAGTAGTTTAGCAGACTGACGATTTTAGATGAGATCCAACTGTGAAGTCAGGGCTTCGAGTGGATTCGAACCAGCGACAGAAACGCCAGGCATGGTGTTTCCGCCACTGATTAGAATTCACCGGAGGGTATTGTGGACTGGAATTGTGATTCAAAATCGCGAGTGCACGTGTGGCATGGGAACTAACGAGTTGGACAATAAAGATTGTGCTTTATTGAACGACTTTTCGCTACACTGGTGCCGTGCCCCGAACACAACGCAATGAATTTGCCGTGGCCACACCAATTTTCGGATGGAGACGTGGAAGAGTGGCTGTCGGAATTTGAGGCGATTGCGGCATGCGATGGACTGAAAGGCGAAACATAACTGTTGACGGCATTATGAACATTGCTCACCGGAAGAGCAAAAGCTGTCTACGCCTTGAACAAACAAACAAAGGCCGCAACATCATATCAAGAAACACGGACCGCACTGATTCAAAAATTTACAAAGGAACAAGACCGACAACGAGCGATGGATCGGTTTCATGGTGCCGGATTTTGCGACACACAAGATTCACTATCAGCACTTATTACGACAATTTACTTTGGGCTTGCCCGAAGCCGATGAGAAAACGAAGGATAAATTGGTGAGGGAGCGGTTCATCCAGAGTTTGCCGCCGGAGTTGCAGGAGAACGTTCGGATGGCCGAGTCTTGTGGAATCACGGACATGGAACGGCTTGTTGAAGTTGCACAGCGCCAACCCGTACGGACGCAAGTTGGTCGACTGTAAGTCAGGTACCTCGAAGCGAAAGTGGGCCAGTTGACAAAGGCAGTGGAAGGTTTGAAGACGAACATAGAATCAAGAGGAGGACGAGTTAGACAAGCACGTAGACAACCTCACCGCAATCATTGTTTTGTTTGTAAGGGGGTGGGACACTTTGCCAGCCAGTGCCCTTACAGACGTCTTCATCCTTATTTTTCTGTGGTAACAGGTTATCATGGGAGCGTTCCACCGGTGAAGATTCTGATAGACGGAGAGCAAAAGAGTTCGATAGTAGATACAGGAGCTGGTGCAACGATTACTGGCAGAGTATCAGGATTGCCCGTTAGGTCCGGTAATTGGTATGTAGTTACGGTCGGAGGGACGACGTTAAAAGGGCTGGGAACTCAGAACATTGAGTTTCAG
>LUCH01005431.1:8045-42827 GCA_013368495.1 Paragonimus heterotremus | reverse complement strand
AGACGAGACGAGACGAGACGAGACGAGACGAGACGAGACGAGACGAGACGAGACGAGCGTGTAGGACGGTGACGACTTTGGCTACGGTTTCGCGATGCTTGATTTAACTGAAGCTTTTCTAAGTTGTTGTTCAGCAGCTCGATTTGGCGGCAGAGGACGTGCGTTAAGGAATCTTGTGATGTTGTAACAACCGAATTGACTTGCGGAGTGTTGGGGATGTTGATGATCTCGTCCGCAAGGTCAGCTAATTCCTGCAACGGCATCTTCTCTCTCGAGAGTAAGATGGTGCGAATAAAAGTTGGAAGACGCTGTAGAAATAGTTGACGAAATAGTGTTTCGTCCATGGACCGTCCGTCCAGTATTTGTAACAAACGTCGAAGAAGCTGGGATGGCTTTCGATCGCCGAGTTCCTCGCCACTGTGCAGCCGCGAATGCGCTGGCCGTTTGGAATTAGTAAGTCAGCAGCGTACTCATAGTGCACCGTCGACGAAGAGGCGACGAGTACGTTAGGCTCAGGTAGGTCATATCAGTATATCCATTCTACTTATTGAATGGACCAAGACTATGGTCGTTTGGCAACTAATTCACTCTTCTTTCCAGAAACTTGAGTGTCTGTGATCTTCAACCTACTCTTTTCTTGAGCCTTGTTGGTGTGTTGAATGATGAATCGTCTGTCTGATCTTTTCATAGCTCAACTGTGAGTTTTGTTTTTCAACTTTATCCTCTCTGGAATGCACTAGCATGCACTCTTATACCGAAATGCTTCTCGTATAACATTCTACATATCTTTCTTCTTAGTATAGATCTTGGCATTGCAGTCTTTCACTGTTTATTTTCCGAGAGATAAGGATTTCCTTTTCATGCTGGCCATTCAGTTGGCCAACTAGCATTGGCCCGCTGGACACAAAGACCTCACTCACACACTTTTTGGTCTTATTCCTTCGGGTTTACACCGGATTCGTGGTGAGTGAGTGAAACCGCAAGTGGTACAGCGCACGTCACTTGGGGTGAGGTTTCAAAGCGCAGGCGTCCTTTGGCTTCGAACACTGTGACAGGCTAATCCGTTTCGGATGCCGCCAACCATGCTTTAACATAACCTGTGCGGGAGTATGTGCAGTAGACGACTTTGTAAACCAAACGTCTTTTGGGGTCACAACAGTTCTAAGTTTAACCGTGATACTTTGACCTACTGCACCTTCTGATTGCCGTCAAAGTGCATCTGATATTTTGTATTTGACTGACCACCCTATTATAGACTCTGCCGTTATATCGATCAGCGACTGACTCATGTATCTAAACATACACCAGGATTAACATTGCCCACCTTATTGGTAAATAGACGAAAGCCTAGTTAATTCCAAGGTGAAAATCATTTAGATTTGCTCGTAGTTTTCACGTTCAGATAGACTAATCAACCAGCCTGTATCGGAAAAAAAGCGATAAAAACAGGTTAACCTTTCGGTAAGGCTCGTCAATGTATAGCCTTGCCAATGCCAAGACTTGGACTTCGATCAAGCAACCATTGTGTCGTAGACCTTGTATTGGGTACGACAATGGTTACCGTACGAAGGCATGACCGAAATTCAAATCTGGTCATGACAACGATAAGCAATACTGACGATGTCTAACAGAAACGAAACTCGACTCTAGTGTTTATTTTTCTAAGGAGGCTGTCTGGAAGGTTTGTTTGAAATCGATAGATGATATCAAATGCCACTGATGTTCAACTTGAAATCGTCTATCTTCTCCAAAAAACAGTGTGCGCTGTCGTACCGCTGATAAACCAGGGAAATTTCATGTTGTCAGATGCTTTTGCCAACCACGTTCATGTTAACGTAGTTGGTTCACTTTCGCATTCGAACCGCTTCACCTACCTATCAGATTCCACCGATCGCTTCACAAGTTGATCACGAACAATACCCATACACAACAATTCGGCGAATATATTGTCCAGACCTTTGTGAAACATTGGGAATCTTTATTTGGCGTACCTGCTTCCATTATTGTTAGCCCCTGATTGTATTTCACTTCCAAAATGTTTCACAACGTCCACTCGGTTACGAACAATTCCGACTGACAACAGCCTATGAATGAGTTGCAAACTTTGGTTAGCGATTGAAATTTGTCGTCGTTATAACAGCATCAGTATGAAGTCGTTGTGAACATTCGTCTTTAATCTTACCTTGCACTGGGAACAAAAATAACTAAACCCTTGGCCGTACTGTGACACAGCTTGTCTACGGCAATATCCTACTACTGTAAGACGAGATTTAAATGGATTCCAGAGACGCAAGTTGAGTGGACAGACCAACACAGCCTCTGTTTAAACTCCACATGCAACGTCCACATCAAGAAAAACTCTGAAATACTATCAGTGATGTGAGAAGTTTGTTTTGTCATCTCCAACCGTTGATGCATTGAAGAAACTCTTACAACCACCTAGGATCATCCGTTCAAAGTGACGGAACGTAAAGATAAATAGCTGACTATCGACCATAGTGATGTTTGTGAATTCCTCAGTAGCAGCCGTTCAAACGTCGCTTGTATGAGCCTTTATGGGTTATTCGTTTTATCTCCAGAAGTGTGTTCCTTTTTCGTGCTCACGATTTTTCAACAACCAAATTCTCTACCGATAGGTTCTGGATGACTTACAACTGTTGATCACATGCAGATATTTTATCTTATCTGACTTCAGGTGCATTAAGAATAAACCCACAAACTTGTGTGGCTTCTGTTCATAGACAGTGATGACCTATAAAGCCCACTATCAAATCGATATTTCACGACTCGATTTAATTCCTGCTTGGACTCATCAGATAAAGATAGTCTGAATGAGGAATCAAACTAGAAACCTTTCGCGATGTGAGCCGAAACTGTTATCCAGTTGGCCACCAGTTATATGATCATCGTTTGTGACGGTGGGATCTATGCATAATTGACGAATAAGTTGTTCACATTCTATCAGTATGAATGAAAGCAGTTCATCTTGGTTAGCCAGTTGGCACTGACTGCATCTCTAGTTCATGAATTCAAGTAAGGGCGAGACTGATCTTGAAGTTTTTATTTGAGGGTGGGTATCATGAAACACTATAATTATCACTTCCAGTCCTTGTGGTCGTAGCCAGTGAAAACTCGGAGACCCCTATGATGAAACGGAATCAATTGGATTCATAAAAATTACTATCACTCAGTAATGTTGGACTGGGACTCTACTTTCCCTTGTGAAAACTGAGCCACATTTGTTTATTGTATTCATTTTTGTATGTGTCTACTTACAAGTTACATAAATTAGCGTATACCATGTTTAACAATACTATATGTCAACATTTGTTCTACATATTCTTGTAATCCGCCTAGATGTTTAGTTCTCTACTGACCTGGAACTAATCACTCGTGCTGATGACGTGATCAGCTTTGACGAATTTGTTAAATTTGATTAGTTATGCAGTCACCAGAATGAATATGTGGTGAGAAAATCCGTCGGTTTATATATTCTCTCTAATCCTTCTCGTTCACTTATTGATTTCAGTCCATATCTGGCTAATTACATTTCAAGGAGCGTCTCTGAAGTTCACAACATGTGTAGTTGAGGTTTGTACGTATACAGACATAAATTCTTTTTGGTGCAACTATTACCCCCCCCCCCATGTAGAGATGAGACTGTCTAAGCGCAACTAATATGAGGGTGCATTCAAGACATGGACCTGGATGGAAGTCACCCACGAGGCTGTTTTGCCACTTCTATGGTGAACAAACAAAAATGTTTCAGCTTTGCTAGTGAACAAAACCACATACGTGAAATCTTACGGATAACTGTTATCTGATATGAGTAACTTGTCGAACTACCCGACACGCCAGTGAATGTGGCAACCCTTTGATAAAGCCCAATACTAAGGTGCAATGCAACCAACTGGTAAATCAAGAAATAAAACCAATGAGGATTTTGGATTGCCCTTGTAAAGATAAATTAGGACCTTTGCATTTTCTTGGGGAGGTAATGACCAAGAAGACTCAATTGTATACAAATCGTAGGGTCATGTTAATCATAATACGGTGGATGACTCCTAATTTACAATAGACTGTTTAACACGAAAACGATCTTAAGCATACACCTATAGCGATTCCTCATTTTCACAATATAATTTACCCGTTAAAATGCTCATATTCGTCATACTTCTCACACTTTATTCGTACCGAAAGTGTTCCATCCCTGTCAAAGAAAAACCTTCAGGAATGTGTGTACGATGCAGTTAGGGTTGAAGAACGTATTCGATAGGGCCTGAAGAGAACGACAGGCATCTCCTGTGAAACCTTCGTAAAGACATGCTGAGAAGTACAGCAGGAGTTGTCAGAACGAAATTTGGCGACGCATTACTAATTGGCTCAGTTTGAACTTCGAGTTAAAACTGCATCACACTGTTGGTCATTCGACAGTCAGGCGTTATGTATTTTCACAAAAATGTTAACGTTTCCTTTGTTCAGTTAACAAATCCAACTATTCACATTGAGACTAACTGCTTTCGCTACTGTTTTATCAAATATTAAGCTCGTGTGGCTAACACAACCTCGGCAGTGTACGTTGGACAGCTCATACATCAAAACTTTGATGATGGTTCAACCTGTTAATCGTGTAGATTCACGTAGAGGTTTAGTTTATACCACTTTATGCTACTGATAAATTTGAAGTAGTGTGTATTGTTAGTTAACTTTGAGTGACTCGTCAGATTTTGACCAGCCAGTAGATTTGGTGGCCTGAGTTGATGATTTGGGTACTCGGTTATTCGCCGAGCTTCGCATTTGGATTACAGAAGTGTCACCACCAAACTAGGCGACAAAATCAGTGAGTGAGAGATTAAGCGCTTAAACTTACGACGTTCAAACTCTTATTCACTGATAATGTCACCGCGTTTTTGGTGATGAAACGTTCGCAGGCAGAGGTCGGCGAGGAGCCGAACCTTGCCCGGTCTACGTTCACCTGGTTTCTAGAAACTCGGTACTCGTTCAAAACCATCAGACTGTATCCAGATTTCCTAGTTTTATTTAATTTCAAATCTTCCTTCACCATTTTTTTTTAAAAAAAGTCACAGCAACATTGCATTTTTAACCGTCTGATTCAACTAACTGATTTGTTGCCAGTAGGGTGATAGGTTGTTACAATAGGCAGAAGGACTTGTCCTCGTGCGTTCCCGTCTCTATGTTGAGGGGAGGAAATTGTGTTGGACGTTTTTAAAGAAATGGTGAATGTGAGTGAATGAACTGACTCTTCAGTGAGGCTACGGGCGTTCAATCAAAACAGCAAAGAACGTTGAAACAGTATTGACTCAGATACACACTTACTGAACAGCAGGAGTAGGATAGAAGAGTGATTAGGAAACTCGTAATGCAGATTGCCTTTCACGTAGGTGGAAGGCAATCTGGCCACAAAGTTCGGTAGTCTGAATAGTCCCTTAGTATGAAGCGGTTCTGTCTACTTAATTGCTCGTTTCATGATGTACTTTCAGAGAAGGATCTTTAAGCAGTCATCCTTGTTGAGTAGGAGGAGATCAGCTAGTGTATGGCTAGACGGGTGGAGCAATTTTTGTGTGAGAATTAGGCCAATAATGCGTTGAGAACTGACTTAATTTGGCTAGCATTTCTGAATTGCTGATTTCTTGAGTCCCATAACTCTTTCTGAACGACTTAGCCAAATTTTAAATCACCATTAAGCTTGTCGGGGAAGAACTCAATTCCCCGAAAATACCGTTTTATTTGCCATCGCAGTGCCCTACCTCACTACCGACTGTAGTGACCTTCATAGTCGGCACGGTCATGTGCCACTTCACCCATCACGTACGTTCTCAACCTTTATGCTAATGTCTGGCGCCTTGCACACACGCACGTACTTTTAATTGGGACGTCAAGGTACTGTCTGGATCTTTGTCTGGTCCACTTCTGTCCTTGTTTTCTCATTGGTCGCAAATCCTTTAAATGTGGTCTAGTTTGTGACCGTCCTCTGTCCGGAGGCCAGTCTTTTCTCTGTGTTCGTTCGTTAGCCTCAAGTGGTTGGGTTGGCCGGGAAGATTCGTATTAATCTTGCATATTACGTAGTCCGTCGTTCAGAACCGTTGAACGTCGTTCCGTTATCTACCGTTCCACTAACCGTTATTCCGTTGTCTGTTTTACGCGCTCGTAGGCCGCATATCAAGTCACAACAAAGCTAAAGACACCAGGTCAGTATATTTATTCTCAAGGGTGGACGGGTTAGAGAGTTGGACAAAGTGGAGAAGACTTCAAGGGGGAATGCCCCACAAACTCTTCATGGGAGTGGAATGGCACTTGTGCGATTTTGGAAATAACTAAAAAAAGTTGTGGATCCGCTTAAATCGCCTGTCACTAGATCTCGTTCGCAAGCTGATACGGGTAGTTTAGTGTCGCCAAGTTAGTAGTCAGTACAGCCACGATGAAGAACATGCATGGTCACATTGTGGTGGATTGTCAGTCCGGAGGTGCGAGTACTCATACACTCTGCGGAGTGCCCCAAAGCGGGGGACAGGCACGTCGACAAACCCTCAACGATCGGATGGCGGACAACGGGGCAATCGGATGAGTCGTAGCTCGACCGGATCGGATCAACGGGCGAGAGATGACGGGCAAAATAGAACGGACGACCAAATCGGAGGCGCGATTATTCAAACACTCGCTTGAATACCTCGACACTGCCGTGGAATACGACCAAAGCCCACTGTGGAAAGATGGAGGACAACACGAGCGACCGGACGAGCTATCGCTCAACGAAATCGGACCAACAGACGAAGGTTGGCAGGCGGAAAACCCTCGGATAGAAAGCGCCGATCACACATGAACCGGGCAGAATCGCACATGACGAGTGAGCGGAAACCTGGGGGTGTTGTGGACTGGAATGCTGACTCAAACGCGAGCGCGCATGTGGCATAGTAACTAACGTGTTGGGCAATAAAGATTGTGTTTTACTGCACGCCTGTTCGCTACCACATGTATTGACAAGTTAGTTTCTACGGCCTACCGAGTTAGACATTCTGGGTCGTGCTGTGGGGAACGCCACAACCCGTAAAAGCATTGCATCGTAGGCGTACAGCAGCATCGGTGAGTTAACAGTGTTGAGTAGTTTTAGGACACAAGGGATTACAGGAATCGCAAGATGGATCCTTGCTTAACGCGCTGTTCGTATGAAACCAGTCTGGTAACCTTGACTTAAATCCTACGATCAATGAGATACCCCTCTAACCATCTAAGCAAGGGACCATCTGGACCGTAGCGAGATGCAGTTAGTTACTCTATTAAACGCTTTGGAAGAATCAAGGTAAGTCACATCAGTTGCCAACCGTTTGTCGGCAACCTCCATCCGAAAGTCAAGAGTAATCAGCAAACTCGTGATGCAAGAGTTTCTCTGTGGAAGCCATGCTCTTATTTGGTGACAAACGTGACGTCTTCTACCTATGATATGCTCTCTATCACTTCGGAGACCATTGAAAACAAAGCTATTGGTTGATTACTTGATGGGTCTTCAAGGCACCCATCCTTGAAAATGTAACTGTGAACTGCTTTCAAGCTTTCGGTAGACGATCAGCTGGAAAGGCCATCCGGTGAATTCAGTAGTAGCTTCTCGGGGTAACGGGGAACAACAAATCTGAGCAGGAAGACTTGTAGACTGGTAGGTTCTCTAACTTGTGACACTGACATTTGTAATAATTCAGTCAAGTTACTTTCTACCTGTTCAAAGGTTGTTCGTAGTATACAGTCATGCACACCTACGTACCGTTTGTATAGCATTGGCCGTCTCTCTATACATGTATCGGTGAATTCACTGGAGGTTTAAGGTTGCGAAATGCCATTCTCATACCTCATGTATACTGCGACTTCGTTGCATAAAAGTTTAGGGTTCACTTTCAGCTTTTGACTGACAGTAATGTTATCAAAACCGATTCATTTCCACAGCAGATGAGTCGTTGCTTCAAATGGCATACTCAACAAAAGCAATTTCATCCTATTCTAGCTGTTTCAATATAAACAGAAGTTTAGTTTCATTTTTTAAACGTCTCGACCCTCACTAGGTTGAGAGCACTACTGTAGTTTGGCTGTTAACGACTCAGATCATCAACGATGACCTGCTAGTGATGGCCTAGGCTGTGTGACGATGGAGTCAGACACCTTAATCTTGTTGGACTGTCATCATAACCTCAAGATCCACCTTGAACACACATTTTGAAGAATATATTGCTTAGCCCCTAATAATGGACTAAATCCAATTTTCCTGTGATCTTCCTTGACAAAGTAGAGTGGTGGTTTTCGGATTGCCCATCACACCAATCTTATTGATACGAATGAAGTTGGGGCGAGATGGTTGTTGATCCACTAGCCACCAAGAATGATTATAGACAAGTTGAAACAATCCAGCTTCGATTAATGCCAAAAAGGATAATCTAGCGGAAAGAAATTTTGTAGCATTGAGTAAGTGTTTCGTGAAATCTAGCTTCAGGTGACTGGAATTTGAGTATGACCCAAAGACGGTATTTGCACAGAGCATTATACAGGGTTGTGCTGGAAGCTGTTATGAGTAGACGACCTGTGGATCGCACCAATCAAACAAGTGAGGTTTTGAGCAGTATAAACTACTTGACAGACTGATTCGGAAAGATCCAGTTATACGGTCACGAATATGAGATGATCAGATGCGATCCCAAATAAGGAACTACACCACCTCTCTTGCCAATTTTCATATCACTGTAAAACGCTATCATGCTGGGTGTGGACAGTTCATCATCTCGCACCAATTCCTCGATGTTTAATATAAATGTTTTGCCAATAACACACTGTGAAGCACATCCAACTTGTTGAAAAGTGGAGCCGTATTGCTTTGCTAATGATACCATGGGGGTAGTTTCACTGTCTACAACGAGAATAACAGGTGACCCTATTTGAAGAGATTCAGAGTGTGAAAAGCTGAGCTAACGATTGTGATGGCCACTGACGCCCCTATTCCCTATTAGAACGTCGAGGAGTTGGTTTCATGAATTTGTAGACTAGGCCAGACATTTGCATGGAAGAACCTTTGAGTGTTATTACAACAACTACATTGAGTTGTGTGACGGTATACAGCTGTTTTCATCAAGGTCTGACGCTTCTTGATCTATTCCAAATTGAACACCACTCACGTTTGATCGCAGCTGTCGCATTCGGATAAACTTTCCACCCAACCCCTTTCGAAAAGAAGCACTAGACTCGAATTTCGCCCTAGTTAGATCAGCTTGTCAGCAATGCATATTCTTGCCACAGCCTGGAGTAACACTCCGGCCACGCTTTCAAAAGGCAATCGTGTTGGTCACTGCGCCATTGACCTTATATTAGGCACGACCGGATTATCACATGTGAACACTCAACCACTTTCGCTTGAGTAATGATCAGGTTGCCCGATCGTCTCAATAGGAGACAGTTACTGTATCCACTGGAATGAATAACAACACCAGAGCTTTCTGAAGAAGGTACATTGTGCATAATAAACTCCCTGTGCTCATCAACTTATTGGATCTCAGACGAGGGCTACAGGCAGGTTCTAGTAGAGTTAGCAACTCTGTTGTGGACGACCAGTTGCAACGCCGTTAGTTTCTTACAGTCAGATACAACATAAACGATCTATGGCGAATATATCAAGGATAAAGAGCTTCATCGCAGCCTTTGAAATCGAATTGAGGAGATATCAGGATGCCTCAACTGAGTAGGGATATTTAATTCATTTCTATCGCGCTTTCCAGTCGACCAATATTACAGGTGTACTCATAAATAGACTGAATACAAGTACTGGTAAGTACACGACTGTCCATCTTAGAGACATCCTAGGTATGTTGGTGTTCGCATCCACGATGCTTGCTTTGTAGTATCCGCTAAAGTCAAAGGACTGATTTTCCTTGATTCTTTTTTCGCTTTAACAGTGAATCCACTGTTGTGTTTTAAATTTCGAGTAGCCTGTTTGTGAGTATTTGCTTGACTGATCATGTTTTGCAGACAATGAGGCATTACTTAGACCACACGAGATTGTAAGGTCTTAGGCTCTTGTGGTTTTTACTGGTATAATTGTAGAACTACGTTCATTATCGGAATATTTCTCATTCTGTCCTTTGCACATTTTTGATCGACTCCTGCCCCAGCCGTGCGCAGGACTTGATCATTAAGAAGGCAGTTTGCCAGAGCTCAGTCTGAATCATACTATCGAAATGCGTACGACAGTGAAAGAGTTCATGCTAGTGAGACACATCGCAAACTTTGTGAATAAGCTCCTTATGGAAAACGATGAGTTAACAACTGCTCTCGCATTCACGTGGATCTTCCAGCAGGAACATTTAAAAAGAGACTGACAAACTCGTCTCACTCTTGCCCATCAACAGTGTCCTTGACACGACCAAGTTTTGGATTGTAGCCCGTAAATTTCAATAGGCAGCCATACTGCTCATAATGCCGTCGAGCTTATCCGATTAACACATTCAAATGCTCAGAAACAGTCGCTCCTGAGTAATGCTCAGGTTGGCTGATAGTCTCGAGAGAAGACACAAAATGACATTTTGATCCATTGCTTGTTACCGAAAGGAGGTGGTTTGGAAGTCTGCTTGAATATGAAAGCGGTGACCAAACGTTAGTGATGGCCAAAAGACAACAGCCAATTATCCTGCTACTGACCAACAGTACGAAAAACTGTGACCGACGAAATTCTAAGCTTTAAATCAACCTCTTTCATGAAGAGGCACCAAACTCGAGTTTCTGGCCAGAACCCGGTCTTTGTACTGATTTACTATGAAGGTCTTAATGGCACTCCGTCATGAAGGGCCACGAAATAATGCACAACCTGGTGAGGTAGCACTACTCAGTAAATCAAAGAACCGCCAAGATTCAACGTAGGCCACCTAAACAATCGTTGGGGATACGAATGCGACTGATTAATAATGAGCACCATGCAGTATCAGCCGAGTAATGCCAAACGTTCGTGCCCAATTTTATGACCACAGTACACGCGCTGACTATACACAGAAAGCAGAGCTGTACCTGTGCGTGGTAGCGGAGAGTTAATCCTCAAACAAACGCAGAGGTTGGGTATAAGGAAATTCGGCGCAGTAGTCACACAGGCCGGTTTTCGGGACCATGTGGATGTCTAGTGACACTGGAGACAGGATTTCTGTTCAAAAGATAGCCTCAACCATACACCACAGTTTTTACCGTAACCGCTCGATTTACAGGAGTGTGCAGTGAAAACGCCTTAAGAAATAGTAAGGGCAGGTTTTGCCAAAAGCCAGCGGGTTGAATGTTCTCAAGATGTACGAACATCGGTTTCAGATAACAACGAATTGCTCACGATGGTCGAGTCGGTCAAGCCAACTATACCTTTTTACGTTGCTGTTTCCTTTGAAGGAACAAGATTTTCCACTATATGCTAAAGAAAGTAGGTGTGGTATGGCAACATGGTAGACGGTCTGGAAAATATGGGATATTTATACGATGCATGGTGACCTACAAACGTCCTAGAACCATAAAATTGAAAGACAATTACTCAAAATAGTACTGAAGGTCACAGTGATCAATAGGTACGGTGGAATAAAGATCAAGCACGTAGAAAATAATGAAGATTACTCCTGAATTGATCTTGGAATTTTTATCCATTTCGATTGAACAAAATTGTTTTCTTGGGGAAGGACGCGGTTTTGGACGGAGAAATGAGGTTCCCTGAAGCCGAGAAATGTATCATGTTTGGGTACTAAGTACACTGGGTATCTGCTGTTCTTAGCTCATTGTGATAGTCGATAAACAATCGTTACGGGCGGGAGCTTAACTCTTTGGGTAGTCACTGCTACAGATTCGTTTGGCACGACTGGACTGAGAGCAAACTAAGCCATGGATGAGACCAACTGATGCAAAACAGCAGACATTAGCAAGCCCAAAATGTTGCAAATGACCATTTGTTATCAAAATGTTTATAAGTGGCTGGATGAATTCGTCACCATCTATGTGGACAAAAAAATATTTGGAATTGTCGGACCCAGCAAAAATAAAGAAAACAGTAACCCACTGTTTTTAGAGAGAGAAGTAACAGCAATACTATCCGACACATGAACTTCGACTATTCCTAGAAACACATCTGTATGTTTTAGGCCTAGAACACCCTAAATCGACACAACAATTATCTGGCTATACACGGTTGTTTGTTTGCAAGGTGTAGGCGCCTTGATGTTGTATGTTTAAATAGAGACGTAGCTACTTTTAGCGACTAGGTCCCCTCCCTTCTCCATTTTTTCTTCTCTTCCTAAACAGGGTTTGTTTCTTCTTCTTCGTGGTTGTGTGGCAGTTAAGCATCAGTGTGAACCACTGATGTATTGCTGTCTATGATGATGATGGTTATACATGTCTCCGAAATCGAGGCAAACGTTTCTGCACAAGAAGGACGGAGTCGCCGACATACCTCAGAGAAATAAAAGCAGGAATGGTGTTGAAAAATAAGTTAAATCAAACCGACGCCCAACAAATTAACAGAATGGTACAATTAAGAATAGTCAACATCAACAGAACACGTGGTCTGTGAACTCTGAGACTTGATGAAGTCCCGTTAAGTCAAAGGAATATGTTGCTCAGATCTGAGAGGTCGATGAGCACAGCTGAAAATTTCGACTGTTTGTGGAGCGAGTGGGTGGGTATTCTATGGGCAGAATCGATGGCAACCGTGCACTAGCTTTTTATATTCTTGGTGATGGCGTTATTGCGTGCACAACCAGGGTATGGGTACTAGCCTCCTGATTGTACAGAGAGGCGAAGGTCACGGACCCTACGATGAACAGTTCGTTTCTCGACCCAACGTGCCTTCGAAGTGGTTCCCAATTGTGTGTGATGGTGAACGATGTGCCCTAGTGAATATTGGAGATTTTTGTGTTACAATATCGCAGTGCGTAAAGCCAGAAGTAGTGGACAAGGATTCAATTTGACGAATAATGCGGTAAAAATTTGTAGAAGGGCAACCCAACAGGCTGAATTAGGTCAGTTGAAATCCTGGAAACAAATAGTCGCATTGCCAGATAGACTGTACCATGTTAACCGGAGTTCCAGAAGAGGTCGATTAACATCTGGACGTCGGGGATCGTGAATGAACGGTAGAAAAACCTAGAATACGCGTTCAGGAGACATGAATAAGCACTGCTGGCGAATATTTGGTGCTACCAGTCCGATAAAGTAGTCTTCGGGGAAATCATGTCAGCCCCGACGCTCATTGATGAGATAGCAAGCTGCTGATTTTTCATCTCAATAAATAACAAGTGGCTTGTGGGATCATTGGCGTTCGTAGCCTTTACACGCTAGTCCGCTTAAATAGACGTACTGTGATGCAGGCCGAAATCGTCGGGTGCTTTTACGGAATTGTTGATGGTATAAACTGTGGCCGAGTAGGTTCACGAGATCCTCGAACCGTTGTTACATTACCTACACACACAGGTATCCGAGCTTAGGCATCTGTTGAACTTACTAACTCAACAACAGAATGTATTCAAGTTGTCGGTTGGAACAACAAACAGAGTCCACGGTGGTTAACCTCGAGTGTGGTGAGGAGATAATATATCACTGGTCGCTAGCTAGGACGATACGCGGTGTTATTAACTAACTGAAAATGCCGTATGTGCCACAATCTATTCATCAAACATTGAATCATCCACTCCAGGCAACTTGACAGGTATAAAGCAAAACTGAGGAGCGGATCTGGATGCCTAAGAAACGGTAGTAAGGTGTATCGCATTAATGCTGGCAAAACTAACTCAATGGACAGATTACTGATCGTCTTAAAAATAGAAATACTACTCATATAATCAATAAGCACAGATATGGAGATATATGTAGTCTAGTGTACCCTGGGCCAACGCAACTTTTAATCCGTTTACCTCACATACCGAAATCCTCAACAAACTTATACGTGCATTATTTCATATTCACGGTAGATTTGTACGAAGTGCAACTGACAACATTACCAGAAAAAATGTCGAAACAGGAAACCAATACGAGCCCGTAGCCTCATGTGTTTACAAAATAATCCTAGAGATGGAAATGATCAGCGATCCGGCGAATTCTGTCTGTTTTATACTAGACTAGGTTTCTACTCGTTTTGTAATGGCCAAATGATACAGACTGAGATATAGTTGTCTTTTATGATAGAACAGAATGTTCAAAAGCAAGCATGAATGTCCAGACAATTTCGATTCAACGGCTGATATTACAGAATGCCCAGTAAATTAGAAACGGAGGTGAGTGTTTATTTAGGAAGTGCACTTCCCGACGACTTGTATTTACAAACACGGCGAAAGGTTTCACAGGCACCGAACGTTAAATTATTGAATGCTGACAAAGGAGAAGGAGTATTAGATAAACAAAACAAAAACAGCCGGCGTTTCTCGCCTCTGAAATCGGAAATTCGGGATCACTTGTAAAACTCAAATTCCTGTTCGTTTTTCTTTAAACTGTTTTTGTATCCTTTTTCGAAATCTGAGGCCAAAACGACGTAACGATTTTCGCGCACTGCCTGCATTCCTGCCTGAAAAGCGGAATGAACAACAATGTGATCGAACAAATATGGTTTCAGAATTCTACTACTCCGGAGGACGTAATGACAGCGAGTGAACAAGCTTACGTTTCGATTTCACAAATGATAGTTAGCAGAAGGAGAAATACCGTCAAGAAATTGTAAGTGTTCAGTTAAAAATATATTACGCTAGGACGACTCTTGTGGACATCAGTGGAATGATACTAAATAGCTGGGTCGTTGATACGAATAACACAAACTGTATTACACGATCAGACAGAAATTGGATATCACGCACATTTGATAGTAACGTTCGCATCTATAGAAACTTTCTGGCAACCCCTTTTAAAAGGGGGCAGCACGATTGAAGTGTTTCAAGCAAACGTTCAGTTACATTCACACATGAGCAATCCTCAGGCTGCCCCATTGTCTCAAGAGGAGTCACAGCAGCTGCTGAAACGATAACCCCCTCAGCTAAGCTGAGATCAGGGGGGAACGTGGCTGAACGCCTAACTGTGATAAAGTAGTCCTACCTTAGTGATCCTGTTTTAAAAAGGCCAGCCGCAGAATTTGCATGAAAGCAAAAGCTGCAACCAAACGTAAGTGATACTCAATTTATACCCACAGGGGATCTCAACCACTCAACGATAATCAAAACATTGTGCATTAGGTTAAACGAAATCCGATTTATGTAAACTATACACATACACCAGGGAACCCCACTTTTTCACTCGGAAGCACCATCTTCTCCAAGAAAACGATTTTGTCCAATCAGAATGAGTAGAAATGCCCAGACCAATCCGGAGGTAACCATCACTATTTTCAACCTGCTCGATATTCACTGCGCCACGCTTATTGGTGGTTTAGCAACCTAAACTACTATTTTGAGTAACTTACAGCTTGGTTGTTTGTTTACAAGGTGTAGGCACCTTGATGTTGGACATAGACGTAGCTATTTTTATTAGTTAGGTCCTTTCCCCTCTCCTTCTTTGTTTTCTCTTCCTGTACAGGGTTTGCTTTTTTTCCTTCGTGGTCGTGTGGTAGTTAAGCATCAGTGTAAATCACCGATGTATTGTTGTCTATGATGATGATGAATCTCTGATTCGAGAGTATTTGTGGGTTCATATGCACTATATATATATCCTACGTTTTATCTCTCTGTTACTGGCGTTTTCTGGACGGAGCACAGCGAATCTCTGTACTCGTCTTTTGACTTAACTTGGGAGCAACCAGCGGGATCAGTCGCGTTATTCTTCGGGAAGAAGGCATCCGTTTACCTGAGGGCGGAAAATTCAAGTTCTGTCAAGCACTATCTATTTCGTTGTCGATCCAGCGTATTAGTTCGGGCGTTTACAACGACATCCGAAGATTTTTAAAATGCGTTGGCGAAAATTGTTTTCGTTTAGCGATTTGCTTACCTGGCGCAAGTTGCTTGCGGAAATAATGATGTCGTACCACCAGGCTTTTGTGTAACGTTTTGCTGATGGGTCATACAGAAGGATAAACAGCAGAGTAGACCACACCGGTAACCGATAACCAGTTTTTTTTGACGAAAGTTGGCAGATTGTGCGTCAACAGCATTGACAGTAGGCAAGACAACGCTATCACAGAGGGTGAAGACATCAACACTGTGAAGTAGACAACTGCCAGGAGCTTTCTGTCTACATCCAAACTGACAGCAGCAATATTGTCAAAGACGACTTCTGCTTATGTCCTTATGCCCTCTGAAGATCGATACAGTTCTGACAGTTTTCTGACCGAGGACATGAATGTTCAGGCCGATCAACTTGGCGGTATCAAGTCTCGCTTAGATGGTATGTTTGGACCAGCATCAAATAGCTCGGATGATGATGGGCAATTGTTGCGAATTTGCGCTGAGTATACATGATTTTTGGCCCGCACGTGCGTCACTATCCCACTTGGTGTCCCTCATCTTTGGAACAGACCACACAACTAAAAGTTATATGCCGCGTTGTTTCATTCACAACGGTCGATCCTACTGAAATACGCCTCAGATAAAAACCATGCATGAAAAACAGTGTCATTCCGCCTTCAATTACACTAGACGATCGACGCAATGACTGTCTATCGAGAAACAGGGCACGGCTGCGGCAACGCATGTACAAGTATGATGACTTTGATCTTGCAGACTCCAATTGCTAGCGTATCTGAATTTCGCAGGTTCAACAAACAGTGGATCTTAGAATAGTCCATAGAGCTGTCAGGTATCAAAATGAGTGATCTTTATCACACTAATTGCACTGTGAACAAGAAACTTAGGAGTAGCTTGACCACCGATCCGGAAGTTTGGTTAACAGAGAAAGCTAGTGCAGCGGAAGTACTTTGAATCAGGAAATATCAGCAGGCTTCTTCAGTTCAACTGCACCAATGGCGAAAGGCGTCACTCTGTCAGTGAACCTATCAACGAGGCAGATGACATAAATGTAAAAGGTTGGGGGATTAGGTTGAACATCTTAAGGGTAAATTATGCATACTCCCCTCTATCTTCATGTCTGTAATAGCATGTCATGATAGGCGAGTTTAGAACCTCCTACTAAACTGAAATCCGTCGTTGCCTCTCCGTTCCAATACACAATAAGGCTGCTAAATGATGTGCTCCATGCCAGTACCTTTCAGGGAAGGTCATCAGGCAATAAAGGAGACACTGATTCAGTTGCTTAAACTAGTGTGGACGACTGGAAATACCCTTCCGAGCCAGGATCAAACGATATCAATGCCCACATTCGGGGAGAGAATCGCGGGCTCTTGAAAAAACCATAGTAAAAATTAGTTTTACACTAATGGGGACTAGAATTTTGGAGTATATTATATTTGACGTATTAAATGTAGTTTCAAATGTAGGCACCGGGGGAAGACAGACAGAGTTTTGTTCAGGACACACAAGTGCAGATCACACTTTCACGCACCTGAAGCAGCGTCATGTGCCATTGGGCAATAATCGTCAACTTCTTCGACGACAAGGATGCGTTTCACTGGGTGGATAGACCCGTACTTTTAGTCAATTAAATGAGGGGACATGCCGAACAAGTGCATGAGCACACTATCAATGATCTACTCCAATAAACCAGCTCAAGTTATGGTCTACGGGGAGCTGTCCAGAAGATTCGATACCAGAAGTGGCGTACTTCGAAGCTTTCCGTTCTGGCGATTATTGTTCAATTCTGCCAGGAGAGAAATGATGGAAGGCTGTTGGCAGCATTGGTGCGGAACCTTCATATGGCACAAGATCGACTAGACGAAAACTATCCAGTCCACAGCTTAGTTCTAGTCAGTTAACAACTAAGTACTGGACTGAATGGATAAAATATGTGTCAAACGAGAAGGTGGCAGTAGCAATGATGCCGATAACAATAATAACGATAATAACCGACGACAATACACCAGCGGTTAAATGTCATACTACTATAAGAAGATTTGACCCTAATTCGAAGGTAAAAAAAATGCGGAGGAAGACGTGTTAATGCATGAAGCTCATGTCCAAGTTCAAACAGTTAACGTCAGGTTGTCTACACTTTGCGAACAGGTAGCAAAGAAAAAGCGCGTAAGACTGCGTCTAAAATTTCCTTGTGACTTTCACTGTCTCGTTTCGTCAACTGCGCCTGCTTCGTAGATAATGCGGTTAAGCAACGGAAATATACTCGCCACTGAACTCAAATGACCATCACTTTTCTCCTAACGCCTCCAACCATTGTCTAAATGATTTACGAGGGCTGCGGCTCGATAAACTAGCTGGGCTATATAGAGGTTAACCTGAATTACAAATAATCATCTGGAAAAGTTAATGCGCTTTCAAATATTAAGTGCAAAGCCCTAGGTAGCTCGGTGAAAACAACGGTTGCTAAAACTGTTCCTGTTGTATGGGTCCGACGGTCTGACAGCTCCCAGACCAAAAGTTGGTGCATACCTTGCGGGGAGCAGGCTAGAAGTTAGGTTTAAATTGTAGTAACCGTAACACAAATGGTTACGGAGGCCAGTGAGCGTCTCTCCAGTTAGTATGCGTTTTGGAGACTCAAAGGTGGAGGTGGAGAAATAGTGAGCAAAATGGTTAAACAAATAGAGGTCAATTTAAACGCTGACGCCATTGAGTACACCGGTACATTGAGGAAGAAACACGATTTCAGTAACGCTGATAACTAACAGAACAACATCACGAAACAGAAGACTCACTTCTTGACAAATGGAATTAATATCGGCACCAGATATTTTATCTGGCCGGGCCACATAATCCTCTAGATCAACTTCATCACTCAAATTCATTTTGCTGGTAATCGTGGAGAAGATGAGACGTTTTTGTCGTCTGTCCGGCATTGGGAACTCGATTTTGCGGTCTAGACGGCCAGGACGCAACAGCGCTGGATCCAAAGTGTCCGCACGGTTAGTTGCCATGATTACCTTAGATAAGTTAGGAGTTATGTAGGCGTGATAATTGAGGCCGAAAGGAAAACGTGCTAATGAGAGCAACATGCTTTACTGTCAAAATACGAAGGTTTTACACTCATGACAAGTACAAGAAAAAAGTACGTTTCCGTTATTAAATCACACGTTGTCTATAAACGGATGATGTATTGGGGTTCATACGGTCTGAGAGCTGGCATGTTGGCCTTTTGAGTGAAGTACAAAAAGCAAGACAGTCAGGTAGCAGTATTCAATAAAACTTTTCCGTTTACAAAAACTAAATGGGTTCGTCCAAAAACAATGGGGTAATGTTCTAAATTGTGGTCAGAATCGGCGTGACAAGATAATGAAGTAAAACTGCAGTAAGCTGTAGCGTCGGGAAGTGCTACCAATCCGACATCTGAGTAGCCACGAAGTCTACACTCGACAAATGATATCAACCATCTCAAAGTGTTCATGTTTCGTAATCACATCGTTTTATTACCTTGTGATTTTATTCAACTGATGATGATTGCCATGAATAGTGTCAAATGTGATAAAAGCTGACGTTGCATCACAAACTGTGCACTTGGACTATCCAACCAATGTGTTGCATACCTGACGTTTGATAGTTGACAAATATACACTTCATTCCGGCAGTGGCTTAGGTTTTCCTTCTGTAGAAAATACGGACTGTCAGGTCAACCGAGGGATCGGCGTAGGAGAAAGCGTCTTTCGAATGCGCTTAAAATCTGCGCCATTGTTTGCGTTTGGGTTATGTCCACAGTTCAGATTATTCTCAAAAAAAACGCAGGCAAGTATTGAGACGCGATGCACCATGTGAGACAATGATCCGCATGATATCTGCTGCGGTTTAGCGATACACATGCTGAAAACCATCAACTAAGCTACACCGTAATGGATGTATTCACAAAAGCGACGGGCTAAGCAACAAAAACCACTTTAAGCTCGCCAGTCAACCACTAACAAGCTAGCGAAAAATAAGTAATGGTGGTGAGTTCCACGGATTGAGGAAAACCTGTTTTAGCGGAAATTACAGTCTAGACCATGCAGGGCAAACTGCACGCCTCACTCAAACAATGGTCGAAATATAAATACCAAATAGTGAAGCATTTAAGGTGGAAGTGGAAAACGGTTCTCAGAGAAAAAAACAACTATGATAGTTAAAATTCAGTCGGCAAATAGTTCCAGGCGACAAGACAGGACTTTCGAATCAATGTGCTGCGATTTATGGGATTAGCCGAGCAGAAGTAAGTGAACAAAAATCTTAAGCATACGATAACCATGATTCATCAGTCAACTGAATACACGACAAGGAAGAGACAAGATGAGGCTAAGTAGGAGACGAATAATACGTGTACTTCACTCGCGAGTGTCATACAAACTGAAAATTGCCCAATACGTGTGTACAAAGTGGCGAGAAAACAGTTGAATCTGAGATATCTAAACGGGCATTAAACAATGAAAGCCCGACTGAAAAACAGAATTCTTCGGGTAGTGTATGCTCTGGTGTAACACCTCCCTTTTGAGTTGGTTGGCCGTATGATCAAAGTTCAGCGCTGGCGGTTGTGATCTGTCGATCCATTGCATAAGCATAAGAAAGTTACGTGTTTCTAATTGTCCTAGTGAAGTCATCGTGTGATGTAAAAGGTCAAAGATGTCAAGAAGCACCAAAAGAATTTTCCTGCAATTTCAAGGATATACATATATACCTTTTAGGGCTCCGGAAAATCCTTTAATTGATAGTCGAGATATGCAAAAAGATGTCAAATACTGCGAATTCCAATGGCAAATTAAGGCGTTCGGATTAGGTAAGCTTGATCTAACGCGGAGGATGTGCAAACAAAAACAATGAGATTGACCATTGCAATAAAACTTGATACAAAAATGTACTCCCGTTGATTAGCCAACACGCCGAAGTTATATGATGCTGGGATTGACTAAATCTGGTGTCAAACCCAAAAGTAGGGAAGTAATTTAGTCAATGGGGTCACTGTAGAAGCAAATGAACGAGAAATCACCTATGGAACAAACATTACCGCTTCAAGAAGGCGCTAGCTCTAACCTTAACGTTCACGTTCTGATCAAATCCGTCCATTTGATTGAGAAGTTCTAGAAGAATACGTTGAACTTCGCGGTCGGCTGAAGAAAAAAGGGATATAATAGAAGACATTTAATAGTAAACGTGAGTAGCAGTAAATAGAATTCAGTTCAGATTTGGTGAATGGGCCTATGATCATTAACAATGGAGTTACCTCCGTTGTTTCTAGTTCTTATTATAGCGTCCATATGTAAAGAAGAGCAAATATAACCTTTGAAAGCTGCTCGCTTTAAACAAAGTAACTTTATAAAGATATGTCGACGCAAATCGTGCTGAGGATTGGACAGCCTTTCCATAAGAAGATGGATAATCTTTTACTACATAAGCGTAACAATTTGTAAGAGCCGCATCAACAAAATACCAATGTTTCTTCATTGCAATGACACATTCAAGTCATTGAATTTTCGAAACTATCAGCGAAATAACAGAGGAGCGGTCAATTTTAATCTAAAACATGGCTCAAATATTCACAGGTGTCCACCTGTCGGTTACCGAGACTGTTCTTGACCGACAATAAACATGATGTTGAATGAAAACAGTTCTGACCATACGATTTTGGGGACTTTAATAGAATTCTACTAAAAGGAGATGAATCTTGCTATCTCCGTGTACGTTACTGTGATCTAATTGGGAGTCGCTAACTCCCATTGAGAGTCTCTGGACTATGCATATGAAATACACAGTGGTGAACAAGATAGATCTGAAAAACTGTATGAAGAAGCACAAACATGCTTGTTACGTGCAACAAATTGAAAAACACCAGGGACAGATCACGAATTAACAAAAAACAACCGCGTGCTACTCGCCAAAGATCTTACACAAATCAGTCAATAACCAGCTTTGGCTCGTACACTGGAAATCCTTATCCTCGAAGACAGTTTTGCGAAAGCTTTCTGACAGAAGTGTCAGATGACTGACGAGGCAAATTTTGCACGCGCTTGTTTGGATACCATGACCTTGGCGTTTGATGAGGCCAAAGTTAGAATTACGTCAAAAATTGATGAGTTCCTTTCAACTGACTGGACCTCAGTTAACCATCGTGTTTGTGCGGACAGAGAGGAAGATTTGGCTAGAATCTCTAGTGACAACCCTAACAAGGATACGTATGTTTGTGGTCACAGCTTGGTCTCATCAAATGCAATCCGGATTGTTTGTACCGAACTTGCAGTGCATTTCGGTGAATCTACTTATCGAGACAAACCTGAACCGGTCGAAAGTGTGGAAGAAGTAGAAAACGTTGATAAATAGGCACAAAATCAAACCACTTAACGAAACAAAAACTTAGAAGGCACGGAACTGAGACGCAATGAGTGTGATTTCGGGTGGTCTGTTTTGTTGCCAATAGCGGGACACAGATAAC
The DNA here is from genome assembly GCA_013368495.1 of Paragonimus heterotremus. Lineage (NCBI taxonomy): Eukaryota > Metazoa > Platyhelminthes > Trematoda > Plagiorchiida > Troglotrematidae > Paragonimus > Paragonimus heterotremus. The sequence continues at coordinate 20,399 of LUCH01005431.1, read as the reverse complement.
TCAACATGAACCTCATGGAGGGCCGCGGTTCAGTTCGACCAGTCGAATCGGTACAGTACAGCTCATAAAGCGACTTCAAGAGGGCCTAAAGGTCTGGTAATCATTGAAGACGGGGCAATGGGCTTTACCTTTCAAGATCCAGAGGCTATTCCAGGCACCAAATCATCACCGGAAAAACCAGCCTTCAAAGTTAACAGTCGGCCACCCGGCCTGTGACTGGATAGAGCATGAAACATGGCGGCCGATTGAACCAAGCGGCGTAAATGTTGTTACTACTACACTACTTTCTTCGTGGAGTAATGACACTTAATGAAGCGAGACTATGAAAGCTGTAGATGTCGTCCTACTCACACCTGCTATTTGATTATATGTATGTACAATGCAATCACCTCGATGTTACTTGTTTGAGCTTAGACATGACGACTTCAAGAAGTAAGGCTCATTCCGTCTCTTCTATCTTTAAACTAAGATTTGCTCTCCTTATCACGGTTGTATGACAGTTAAGCAAGTTTCAACTACGGACATGCTACTGCCAATGAGGACGGTGACATCCGCGATAGTTTGGTCATTAAAAGGACTGACCCTGGCTCGCAGTAAGGACGAGGAACCCGCTTCCAACAAGGAACTGCACAGTTTTGTGGAGGAAGTGAGATAAATAAACGATCCGTCTGAAGTTCAATTATGCAGAGTAATTAGAAAGAATTTCCAACTTTAACGCCGTAGGGCGTTTGCCTCTACGTCACAAACCAGACTACATGCAGGCCGGATGTTGTCATGCATAAAAATTTGGGCACGACCAGTTAAGGTACACGGGAATCAAACTAACAACCGTAGGAGTAATAGTCAAAGTAGACAGTGCGCGACCACAAGTAAATAAAACAAATTAGTTTTCAAAAAAGTTATTGTAAGGTGCGCAAAGTCCACGACAGATAAGTCTGATTCCGATCAAGCAGAAGTTGTCGGTTGCTGTTGTCGTTTGCAAGCTGACCCTAACATGTGAAGAACAAACCAGTGAAGAAGAGGTCAGGTCTTGTGGTGGCTGCGGTTCACTGATGACCCCTTTACACTTTACCAGATGCGAGAGAACAGCTACTGACACTTGTCCGTTTGGACATTTGACTCGGCCCAGTTATTGTCGGAACAGGCAAGTCCAGCACTCTGATGGCACGCTATTCTTACATCTTAGATTTGTGTGGCATGGTATACTTCCAGAAAACCAATCAATCAACTGCTGAGCCTTTACACAACCTTAGGCGTCGTGGCCCGCCCTCTCTGGATACCAGTCATGGTAGGAAAGGAATCAGTCTCATCCGCGTCATTTCATAGGTACATACGTCCTTAAAATCGTGCCCCCTCAAGTCAGTCCAGGGAGCAATTTTCTGTTGCTGGAATAAAATGGTGACTGGAATTGCAAACAGGCGTGTAAGCACAGATTTTTCGGGGTGTCCGGGAGATACGGAAGCAGCCACATGATAATACAACTGTCCAACAAATATTAGCCTTAAAACAACTTTATTTGTGAAAAGAGGGGGAAACGCGTTAAGATCCGCGGTCGTTGGCTCATTAACATTGGATTCGCCGGGACTTTCTGATAGTTGGCCCTGCGGTGACATCAGAATGCGCTCGTCGGCTATCTTAACGCCTGCCAACAATGACCTCCCGAAGATGGGCTTCATCAAGGTTCCGCTCAATGAAACGCCTTGCTCTAGTTCATCGTGTGTATCGGTCTTTGAAAACTGACGAATGGTAGTGACATCTTTGGGACGAGTCGTTTCATCATGCGAAGAAATCCACAAGGAGGCATACAGCTTCACTGGTTTTTCACATCTACAGTCCGTGTCGCCAAGACTGGCAGAATTATATCTGCCACTCACAATCAGTAAAGTTAGCAAGTTACAATTAAGAATGTAGCATGAATAACGGAATTTCTGAGGCGAGATATGGGACCAGCTTCCATGAGTGTGTAGTGTCGAACATCGTCTGCGAGGATGGGTGCATAACAAGCCTGTAACTGAATTGCCAAATGAAAGCCTACCACTGCAAAGGGTGTTGTGTTTGGGTGTGCGTGAAGCTGTATTTGGCTGCAGATGCCATCGGCTGACTTACCAAGCAGCTGCAGAATTTCGAGCCAGTTCAATTCGGAAAAATCTACTTTGATGTAATCGTTGAAATAGCCCGTGCCTTATATCTGGATGTCGTTCAAAAACGTGTAACTCTGTGATGAAAATCTGCTCGATTCATCGCTTATCCAAACCCCGACACAATAGAAGGTCTATCAGGAGGCCAATCAAAACTTCGCGTTCAAGATACATCAGGATTGGACGAATAGTCTCAATGTTACGCTAATGGCTAATTTCTTTGTGCTGTATTGTACCAATTAACTTACAGTTTGTGACTTTGTATGTGTCAATACGAGCAGCCAATGACAGACTGTGATATCACTAATACTGTTGTATATACATAACTTTGGCTTTTTGTCTCATGAATAAGAACAACTTACTGTAACCCGTACGAGGTCTTCACCTTATTACTTGCGCGGAAGGTTTCAATTCGAGTACGATTTTTTAGAGCTAGTGGAAGTCCCCAATTCCGAATATTAGGAATTCACCTCCCCAAAAACCATAGAATGTTACCGGAGTAGTCAACTGTCTTCACTTAGAGATCAAGATATGTGAAGAGAAATTAATGTGGTATCAGATGCAACGTTCGGTTAGAACCGAATTTGGAGATTAGTGACGCTAACCACTATGTGATAACAGCTTGTACTGGTGCCGACTTTGCAAGCGACCATGGTTCATTCGGATATGCACAGTGACCCCTCTGTTGACCATCAGACTAATGGAAGATTCGTTTGAATCAGTTCTGTAATCGGCCGCAACGTATCTTGTCTCTCTTGGGCAAACTTAAAACATGTATGCTTCCAAGAATGGTGCTGAGAACACTATCGTGCTCTGTAGTACAAGCAGGTGGTTCGGGATCTTGAGTGAATGCCTTAGCCACGGTCTTCATGCACGTTACTTGAACGGTCACACGCGTCCATGCACGTGAGACTAATATACTTGGAATAGGATGAACATTTGGCCACGGTCACGATATGCTTGCGATTGACTGCGCGCTAATCCTATGCTGGTGAGGACTCGTGAATGAACACCGTGAGCAAGCTGACCACTGGTTCAACGGAAGAACGTTGAGGTCTGTTTACGATAACAGCTGTGTGAGTTATCTACTGTTGTTCGCATCAATCAACGTCACTAAGTAGTCTCAAATCATGTGTCGAAAATTCACCGTTCTGTCGATCTCAGAACATTTTCAGCTAGAGTAGCAGAAGTCTCCAAAAATCCTGATCTCAATCATTTGTCTTACAAAGCCGCTATAAAGCCAGTGGATTACGAGCTATTCTTCAGTTACTGCGTCCATTCGTTATTAAAAAGCACATTCCGAGTAAGCCGAGAAAACAACTTCCGGCGATTGGAACAAAATATTTGCCGGAATTGTATGTCAGCGTGGATAGTAGTCGGATGCGTCAGTAGGGTCTGACAGCAAGTGCGTAGATGGAACATAGGAAGTTGAAAAGGCAGAACATGACTGCCATAACACTGGAGTAAGCCGAAATCGACAAACAGGTGGCGGACAAAATAAGGTGGGATTGAAGAATGAAGGACTTCTAACGCCAGAGTTCGGTTTCCAACAGAACCCAACATCCTAGCTAGAATATAAAGAATGACGTCCACTTGTGATTAAACACATTACTAGAAATAGCGCGGAACAAACGACAATCATCCTTTAATTTCGGGGTCTTGTAATCTGTTTAACCCTTCCCATTTGATCTCTAAGCTTTTGATTGGTTTCACTGCACGGGTCTAACACAGACATCCACGGTAAGACAGCTGAAGACGGTTCACGGCTATTCTGAGCTGTCAGGTTTTGCAGGTGCAAGTTAGCCCATCCTACACAATCACCTTACATACACGACTCTCAGGCTTCAGAGGGATGACTCCAGTTAGCGAATACCACCCTAGTCGTGGAGATACGAGCTTCTATCTTATTCTCCATAACTCCACCACCGTCGATGCAACTTCCCAAGTGCGCAAACCACTCAACAACCTCCAACCCATCATTACATTCACGTAACCATAGCGGTCTTTTAGAAGTACTTAACACTTGGAGGTTGCAGAGCGCACTCCGAAATATTTAACAGAGCGTGAGATAGCGTCTGACATTGTTTGTGCTTCCTGGAAACTGTCAAACAGCAAAAGTTCACCGTCAGCATAGTTAAAATCAGTCAGTTTTCCACCAGGAAGGAGGTCCCCACCAGCATTTTGTGAATGTTCAGACAGTCTTTTAGTAAGTCATCTATGGTAAAATTAGACATAAATAGTGATAATGGACAACCCTGAAGTACGTCACCCCCAGTGAGAAGGTTGTTGAACGCTTTGCCGTAGGCCCTAGCATGATCTGAAATATGGGACTACGGCGCCAACAATAAGCTCACATGTTTGTTCGGTAGATCACTGTGTTTAAACAAATCTAAAAATGTATAACAGTCAAATGGATGGAACGCACATTTATGGCCGAGAAAAACAACAAGTGTTTACAGCGATACCCAGGAAGCTGCTGCAGAAATTGACAGAGTGAAAATGAGACCGGTGAACCCTTGTTCAAGACAAACTCTATCTTGTTCTTCAATAATATCTGCCTCCCGAGTTGCAGTGAGTCGGTAAATTATAATGAATATCGGAACCACAGTTATGGCTAGGGTCAAGTTAATCCTTTAGGGCTTTTGCAAGGGCCCTCAACATCTTTCTTGATTGGTCGAAACAGAGAGGCATGCACATATATGCAAGCGCCAGTGGATTCATAGACAGATGTACATAAGATATCAGCTACACTGCTGTACCCGCATAAATGTCATCTCGCAGAGATTTTGTCTTTCTGAAACAAAGCTGGGTAGGCCAGACTCACTAACGTTGGTTGATGGCAAGATTAGAAGTAGGAATCCGGGGACTAGCCGTGAATACGGGGCGTCCTTGAAAGAACAAATGGTAAAGAAGTTGTCCAGCGAGGTGATTTGACGTTCTTCCAGTCACCCTCGAGCTGATGCCAAACACATTGGTTTCGGAACTTAACCAGAGAAATCGAGTTAAGTAAACTGAGTAATCAACCTCTAAAGGCGTGTTTTGATTCAACATCGTTCTCTCTCTTAATAGATAGAAGCCCAGAAAACACCACGTGCATCGACCGGTATACGGGAAATGTAGTGATGTGCAATAATAATTAGGCTTGACATGTAAATGTAAACTGAACGGAAAGAGACTAACACTATAAATCGTCATGCGTGTAAAACGTACAAATAACCCAGAAGGAGAAAATGAATAAATGCGTAACGGAAAATTAAAAAGAACCATATCTAACCTCCAGTTTGGGCATCAAATCTCTTGGTTGCAATGGCATCGATTTCGTCAATGAAAATAATGGCTGGTGCGTTTTCTTTGGCCAGTCGGAAAACATCGCGCACCATACGCGGACCCTCGCCAAGATATTTTTGCACGAATTCCGAACCCACAACACGAATAAAGGCGGCTGTGGTATGATGAGCAACCGCTTTGGCCAACATAGTTTTGCCGCACCCCGGTGGTCCGAACATGAGTACACCACGAGGTGGATCGATCCCAATCTGTTTGTAAAGTTCGAAGTGAGTGAGTGGCAACTCGACAGCCTCACGCATTTCTTGCTTTTGTGTGTCCATACCGCCTATGTCCGCATAGCCGACATCTGGTTTCTCGTCTGATTGGAATAAGATTTACAGGCATTGTTATAATCGGCTTGCTTGGATAGTTAGAAATATCGTGATCGTAAGGGCGCAAAGAACCAAATTAGTAATCGTCATTCTGTCTGCAATTAAGCATCGTACTAAAAGTAGCTAGCTCAGATGTGACAACTAGCAAGTAAAAGTGAAAATTCTAGCGGTCAACACTGCCTTAATATAGAAAATACCACCACGCAATGTTAGAATCCAGGTGAACAGAGTAGAACAAACCGACAGTGAAACCGAAGACAACCTATATATATATATATATATATATATATATATATATATATATATATATATATATAAACAATCGTGAGCAGTGATCTGTTGAAATTGACCTATAGACCAGCAGGACAGCCGGTCGCGAGAATTAGCGGCTATGCTAAATGAGTTGAGTAACCAGCCTCTACAGCATCAGGTGTTCGTTACAAGACAACATACATGGTCATGTGTGGGCTGATTATTCGTAAGCTACTGGAGACTCGTCATAACTATAGACAGCAACGTATCAGTGGTTCTCATGGATGCTTAACTGCTTAACTTCATCTCTATACATGAAATCATCATCTGTCCACTTCGCACTTTACGTCAGTCGGCCTTAGCAAAGAGTGCTCGGTGTGGTAGACGACCAGCCGGTATTCTTGGTATATGACCTAACCACCTAAGTCTGTGGAAATGTAAAGATTGAACGAAAGAACCCGTTTGCCAATCACTACCAAATACCCGCTTCCTAATTTTCTGGTTGTTGACTCGTTGGAACCATCCGACACGAGTGATCGGACGCAGACATCGGTGGTCAAATACCTGAAGATGGTTCATGTCTTCTACCCACAACGGCCAGGTTTTGCTGCCGTAAGGTAACACAATCCTCACTGTTGTTCTATATACGCGACTTTTATGCTTCAGAGAGATGCCACTCTATTGCCAGTGGTGTCCCAGGTTAGAGAATACCGCCGTAGCCTTAAAGATACGCGCTTCTATCTCATTCCCAATACCTTCGTCAACGCCGCTTTCCAAGTAAGCAAACCAGTCAATCACTTCCATAACTTCACTACCCAACATTAAATCAATGTAACCACAGCAGTCCTGTAACAGCAATTTGCACTTTGAAGCTGCAAATTAAACTCCGAAGTACTTAGCACAGTGCGAAATGGCGTTTAAGATTGTTTGTGCTACCTGAAAATTATCAAACAGCAACGTTGTTGTCAGCATACTCAAGAGTAGTCAGTCTTTCACCAGGTAGGAGGTCCACACCGGCATCTTGTGAGTGCCGCAGACAGTCCTCCAAAATTTCGTCTATCAAAAATTAGATAAAAATGGTGAAAGAGGATAGCCTCGACGTACAATGCTATTAATGCTGAGACTGTCAAACAGTTCACCACAAACTCTAACCTGAGTTAAAGTGTGGGAATACAGCTCGGACAGTATGTTCACATACATGGTCTGTACACCTCTGCGTTTAAACGACCATAAAAGTGTAGATCGATCCACCGAATCAAACACACCCTCAGTCGAGGAATACGGCGATTGCTGACCGGCGGTACACATGACACTGCTCCAGAGTAAAAGGTTGATCAAGACGAAACGTTATATGTTCTTCCGTAATGTCTGTCTCCTGAACTGCAGTGAGTCGACGAAGTATAATGGATGCCAGAACCACAGCGATTACTAGGGTTAAGCTGATTTTTTTTTGGTTTTGGAAAGAGCCTCTGACATCTTCCTTGAATATGGGAACTATTATCAAGTGGCCCCAGAAATGAGGGATGGTTTCCGTCGTCCACACGTTGAAAAAAGTGAACCAAAGCCACCATTAAAACCTTCTCACTTTCTCTGAAAAGTGTCTGCATGAGATCATTTGGGCTAGCAGCCAGATTGTGTTGAAAGGTTGAAACGCAATTGTGGACTTCAGTCTTAGTATGTGATTCACTGAATACCTACTCTGCAAGCAGGGTAAGAGTTTATGGACAACTGTCTCGAGCGTTTACCAAGGGTATCCGACTTCCCCCTTCCTGTTCAGTTTTATCATGGACGACATTCTGGAAGGTGCGCTTTGTGAATCCAGTGAGCTTAGTGTTGAGCTTCTTCCCGGCGCTAGATTGACCGATCTAGAGTGTGCTGACGACATTTTCTTACTTAGCCTCTCTGCCGAAAAAATACAAACCATGCTGGACAGGTTGAGCGACCGAGCTGGTTTATATGGGATGCGCTTTGTACCTTCAAAGTGCAAAGTGTTGCTTCAAGACTGGGGCACTTCAACTCCTACTTTCCTCATTGCAGGTAATTCGCTTGACACTGTGGACAGTTTCACATATTTGGAGAGCATTATCTCTTGAGGTTGTAATATTGCTGATGAGATGTAAGCGAGGATTGCAAAGGCACCACTCACCTTTTGCAAACTGCATCATCTGTGGCGTCGAGAAGACGATAGGTTGTCGCCTGTGTGCGCTCCATTTTGCTTTATGGTTCGGAAACGTGGTCTGTTCACAAAGAAGATATCAACAAACTTGCTGTGTTTGACTATCGTTGGCTCCGCCAATTGGCCTATATTAGGTGGACTGATAGCATGAGCAATGTGGCCGTTCGCCGTCGCGTATACCGGAACGCTTGAGATGAATGATCAATTGGTCAACTACTCACTGTGCATAGCTTGCGATGGTTAGGTCACGTACTTCGTATGCCAGCTGAGCGTCTACCGTACCCAGCATTACATACTGAGGTCACCAACAGTTGGGTAAAACCGCGTGGTGGTCAACCAACAACGTGGTCACGAAATATGAAGACCTTGACTGCTCCATTGAGCAGAGCGAGTAGGTGTCGCCTGCCTGGATGGGGTCCACGTGATCACCCAAACCGCTGGTTACAGAAGCTATCCGAGATGGCGGTGTGTCGCAGTCAATGGCGTACCTGCATCCATACCATTTCTAGTTCTTCCGCTTAGTCTTTTATTAATTTTCAACCTTTTTAGTAACGTTTTCTTGTGGGATATTACACATTACTGTTGAGGTGAGCGGCGGCCCGAGTCACAGTACCTTTTGTACAGGCTCATGGCTGTAATGATGATGATGAGTATGTGGTTTTAAATCTACCGACCAGGGTGCTACATTGCGGTGGCAACACGGCAGAGGTAGGAAGTCACCTAAATTGATCCTCGACGTGTTCCGCCCATATGAGCGTCATCTGTCTTGCTAATAGCTTAATTGACAAAAAGGCCGTCTGGGACCAGTGGCACGGATAAGCTTTAAGAGTCTGCCATTGTTCCCTGAAAACTAAACGGCAATGAACGAGATAGTTTCGATTACAATCGAGGACCAAATGACTAGTAGTGAGTGCAAGTATCGCCGAGTTATCCTGAATTAAGCATTGTGGGGGAAAATACACACGGGAACAAATGTAGAGCAAACACAGATGGGCACCTACTACAACTTTTCGGAACAGTGGTCATGAAAGAAATCAACCGGGAAGCTGGTTTGTCAGCGCATACCTCGGTCGGTGGTTCTTACCAACTATATGTGGCGAATGGGGCGTAGCGAACATCAGAATCCATGTGTGTTGAAAGAATCACGGAAAAGATTGAATGGAAGACTAGACAATCTTGTTTCCTCTTGCGGAAGTCAGATCATTTCGTGTCCGCCAGTTTGACCTCGTTACTTGTGTTTGCCCAGTGTAACCAGAAGTGTGACCAATTGGCCTGTCTATTTCAGTATCACGCTGTGTTCGTGTCTTTAACTATTTACAAGCTTCGCCTACATAGGCTTTGTCGCAATCTTGACTGGGAGTATACTGCAACTGCTCTTATGTGCGTCTCGAATGGATGTGTGAGTTTACAAAGGTTATTTCGAAGATTGTTTATTAGCTTATGGTTAATTTAAATCCCGGACTCCGTTGCCGAAGAGATTCCGTTTAGGCAAGGGAAGACGACTGCCTTATTTCCTATGATTTCCGAAACAGTACTCAGTAAGATTCCGGTGCATGCGGCTAGACATGAAAGGTGCATGCAGATGTTCTGCCTCGTTCTTTTACAATTCGGGCGTACTGCAGTGGATCACTTCTTCGCAAGTGTCCATAAACGACTTAATTTGTGTGTAATTGGATAGCTGTTATTGGATGAAAATATAAAGTCGATGGCTGTTGTTCTGCGGCTTACGGTCGTCCGTGTGCTTCTGTCTGATTGTTTTCAAAACAGTGCATCAAAGAATGGTATAGAGTTGGTTTCCCCATCTTCTGTACATTGAATTTCTGGTAATGCTTAACTGACGGTCCCATGGAAATTCAATCTCCGCACGGTTGACGGTAACGAGTACCTCCATTACGCACCTCGAGAATAACGCTGGCGGGGATAACAGGCCATAAAAATAAGTCGACTTAAGAAAAATGGGACGTGCACATATTACAAAGATAGTTGCTGTAGGAAGTACGGGGAGTGGCCCATGAAGGTCAACATCTGTTCCAGCTTTGAGCCGTACCTGTGGATACAACGGCACGGGATACTGTTGGTACTGATAATGATCCAAAAATTTGTAGAGTAATAGATAAGTACGAACGTACAGCAAAGAAAAGTAGGTGAAGGAAAATAAGCACACCAAAGCAATCGAGTTTCCCGAAACAGAAGAGTCAATGAGTTCGCGCGTACATGCATACCAGACTGTAACACGCGATGTGTAGGAGAGTGCTCTCAACGAGCGGTACAGATGGTCGCGGATTCTGCAACCAGGTAGACGGCATCTACAAACCTTGCACAGTGGAATTGTCAGGGCTCGCATGGCCCGCGATCACATAACCGCCTGACCACCGTGCATTATTTCTCCCACCATCAGCAGCCACAATGAACAATGCGCAGTGCGGCAGATGCTCCGCTGGCGCACCGAGAACACCACCCGACCAGCAAACACATGAAATTCCAGTACCTTTTACCGGTTGTGAACTTATATATTTCTATGACGCGTGCCGACGGACTGTCGCGTTGCTCGCGTAAAATCGGTCCATCTGATACAGACTGACTGGCGGAGACAACGGTAAGCGAATACCGAGTTTATGTGCATCTTCCACTTGAATGGGTTAGGTCCCTGAGTCACAGGGCAAAAGTGAACGCAAACACATTGCAATTCCGAAAGTGACGCAAGTTGGCGACCGCATTATGTGCTTTTGGTGTCCTCGTGGACACATCGTCGGCAATACGGGCTGACGAGATAACAGTACCAACGTAGAGGAAACGATCGACAGTCTCCAGCGGCCTGCCAACAATAAAAAGACAGGGTTAGTGCCAATTCATTCATGTAACAACTCTTTAAACTGAAAAAACAAAGTGCATATCATACAGGCCAACTGTAACGTAACGCAGTTCGCTGTCGTGTGATTGACGCCACTTGAGCCTACGAATGTGTAAGTAGTGTACATGAGTTATTGGGTCTTTGACTCATGCTTGTCGGTTTATATTACCAATTAAGATTCCCGTTGTGCTCTCTTTCTTCGAAGAAATGCTGTCCCTCGATTACAGTATCATGCAACAAATTCAGTGTGGTCTGTGTGTTCGGTGCGGAATTAAGTAAGGAAACGCCGTCCGCAAGCTTGGCATCAGAAAGCTTATCACCTAACTGAACTCCACCCAGAGATCCTCAAAACCCTTGAGTACACTTTCTAAAATATCGTCCATCATAGAATTGAAAAGGAAGAGGCAGACCGGACACCTCTGTCAGAGGCCACTTGACGTGAAGAACGCTCGAGATGGTTGCCAATAAATGCGCACTCCGCATTCAGGGCAGCCGTACAATGAACTCAACAAACTGACATCTTTGCTGGGACTTTTCTGCGATAGAGACAGTCATAGAGAGCGTGGCGGGCAATTAAGAAAAAACATTCTTTAGGTCCAAAAATATCAAGACCATCTCCTGAGAAAAGGAGTACCGATGCTCCAGTGTCTATCGCAAGGTGAAGATATGAAGACACTATCCACACGACTTCAGCGGAAACGGTAAGCACGTAAAGGTTATTCACATACTCCATATCGGTCAACTCAGCACGAAAAACTTCTACATCAAAATTCCCGAAGCACACTCTTTACAAAGTTGTTCATGAGGAATCTGAACAGAAAGTTCAGACACCCAGGATGAATACTACGCGAAGTCGTGAACATTCGAGACGGCTGTTCATAAATCTTCATCGTCTGTGGAGTTAACATGCGGTGGGTTTAACAAATTTACGTATCTCATTGACAAACGACCAGAAACTGATGAGAACAATATCCTAACACTCAAAAAAAAAAACGGAGCAGTATCTCCTTTCGATCGATGGATCAGGTGGTACCCACGGTCTTCGCGCAAGCTTTCACTCAACTTACATTTATGTTCACGTCGGAGATGGTCATATTCAGTCATGAAGGATCAATCGGCACATATTTGAAAGGTTTCTTGACAGGACGGAAATAGATTGGTCGCAACTACAGTCCCTTTAGAACAGATTTCTCCTAAGCAATCCTTCATAAGGACTGCAATTTGTTTCCAGCGTTCTGTAAGTCCCCACACCATCATCATCATCATCATCATCATCAT
>LUCH01005430.1:29652-42922 GCA_013368495.1 Paragonimus heterotremus | reverse complement strand
GCATACTAGTGAGTTGCTTCCGTAAAAACATGTAGGGCTGTATGCATATGTAGCATAAATATGTTCATGAATGTTACCCCCTGATTGAGATAAACGGGAAGCGTGAAAGAAGGTTATGCTTACCGCACGATACCCCCAGGATTTCGCGCTGATGCATTACAGGTCGAAATGATTCCACTTGATAAGCACCGTGCAATCACGCTTCGCATATAATTTCTTAAGTAAACAACACCCACGTCATTACGTCCGATTCCTCTCCACCTCTGATAATTCTTCATGCCAGGTGCTAGGTGAGTCACGGTGTTCACGCACGGAGACAAGAACACTATCTACGGACGCATATCTATTGGTAAATGTCTTAATTTTATTAATAAATCGATGGGCCATTAGTGTTGCTCTTAAACCGTATTTGTTGTAGCCGTCGGTTTTATCGGCGTTCACATTTGTTTTTTCATCCATTTCCAATTTCATTCATTCTTTTCCAGGCTTGCCGCAATCAAACGTCAGTGAAACTAGCTGTTGTTGATTGTCCACCTGTCATTGAAGTGCTTATCCGTCGTCCGAGTCTGCAGTATCAGCTTGGCTTCAGTGTACAGGACGGCGTGATTTGCAGTCTGCTACGAGGTGGTATCGCCGAGCGAGGTGGCATCCGGGTTGACCATAGGATAATCGAAATCAATGGGCAAAGCGTTGTTGCTGTTTCTCATGAGAAGATAGTTCATCTACTCGCCTCGTCGGTTGGTGATGTGAGTGTTTCCTTGCCTAATCCGTTCAGTTTGTTTTTTAGCTGTATTTTATGTCATTCTTTCCTTTTATCTTCTGATTTGTTGGTATATTGTATGATAAATGTTTAGTTTGGTTTCCGGCCCAACTTCACATTAGTGTCTTCGTTCCTAATACTATCTCACATCCAATCATTTCCTGCCTTACACTTTCGGTATCCTTCCACCCTAGATCTTATCACTGGAATCCGTCTACGTTTTTGTTTCCCAGTGATAAGGGTCTCGCTTTCATCTGGCTAACCGGCACTGGCCAGCTGGACCACAAAGGCTTCCATTCACACACCTCTTCGTCTTATTCCCTCAGACTTACACTGGATATCCAGTGTGTGAGTGGAACTACAAGTTGCACAACACAAGCGACTTGCAGCGAGTGTTGTGCAAACTAATCCGAGACAGATGCTGCCAAGTGTTGTGGCACTATTCAACACATACTCTGATTGAAGGCTTATGCTTTCGATGTGTGAATTCTACTTATGGGATTAAATTGACAAGTTTGCAATTATTTTTCGGGGGGCGGGCTTAGAGAGAGAACCTGCGTTAATTCCGTCTGCGAATTCGTTTTATTGTGCTCATGTGATGAAGGTAGCGTGTGATTACTGTGAATTTTGTATCTCCGGTTGAAAACCATGCTTGATTTCCGGTTCTCCCACATTTTCAGCTGGATTAGAGACTCCGGTTGCTCATGCTTTATCTATCATACAACAGTGTCACTTTAGTATCGGATTGTGTATTATTGAGACTAGGAGAGACAGTGTTCAATTATACTGTTTGTTGTTGCTATTTGATTTAATAACATCAATACAAGATGAATCCAAATGTAACCATTCATGATGTCGAAGTGAAACAAAGAACGTCAGATAGCGAAAACCAATCGGCGCACATGGTCAAACCTGTATCATTGCGTATGCGCGCGTGAAAATTGGAGGAAAGGCGATCGGACTTCGACACATCTGAATTTACTGTTTCATCTTTTCAAACGGTTCAGTTTCTCATCACTCACCTTCTACGGATCGGCTGGTTGACAGTAACAAATAGGTTGACTCAACTGGCTTTCCACAGGAAAGTTGAATCGAACAATGTTGTAACCAAGGCTTGCTGCGTTCCTTGGGACCGTTAGGTTTTACAGATTGTGGCATCACATGATGATCTTGTAGCTAATTTGGAACTCCAAATCAAGCATCCACACAGCGGGAACCACATTTTTCGGGGTTGAGATTAACGAAGCGTTCGAGGCACTAGCGACTGCGAATAGAAAATAGAATAGGATCTCTTATGCACCTACGGAATTGTGACATTGCTTTTGAATGCATGAAGGGAAATAGTGGCGTCCATTAATCGGAACTTCAACAAATCAAAAGATTCTTTTCCGATTGCTTTACAAACTCAGATAAAGCAGTTATCGTGAACTTTGACAGGATGTTCAGTTTGTTTATACGCTTCGCTGTGAGGCTAAAGGTTGTCCTTCAGTACTGACTGAAGTGTCAGACTGTTAATCTTATTCCCGGTTATTGTTTTATCCGAACAGCCAGTTGTCGGTTTCCTTTCCTTATGGAACTTTGTGTAAACAAGTTCTGTTACCGATTGTTTCTGACGGATACCGCTTGCTGGTAGTTGAGGAACACCTGTTCATTTGGTGCGCTGTGTTGGACGTTATCTTGCAGCATTATAGATTCTCTACATAACAGTTATTAGGCTTATTTCAGTTGCCATTGTTAAATAGTAAATCTTTCGTTTGGTCAGTTTAACAGCTTTGTTTAAATGATCATTGACTTGCAACATCGCATGGCTGTTTACTTCATCATTGTTTAGTTGAGCTGCCTGTAACTTAATAACAATTCACGAAAAACAATAGTAAATATGCTGCCTTGTAGATGCTGACTTACGTTTGAAGCTCGATTGTGTTTGCACTTTGATGGTGGATTTTCGCATCCGGACAGGGGTTCGAGAAAACAGGATGCGCATTCATCCATGAACTATAGGTTGTTCTCCTCATGGTTGTATAGCATATAAGCATAAGTCATCCCCTGATGTGTTACTGCTGACATACGCTCGTTGATGGCGTCGTTCACGCAGAAATTCTTCATATTCGTAGCTCAGAAATGCTGTCGTGTATGCAACATATTTGCTTTACTTATCTATTGATCACTTGTTTAAGTCCATTTGTTGAGTGGCTCACGAATAATGTCGTGAACTGTTTGCCATGGATTTGCAGACTGTATTTTATGAGAATACAAGCATTCCTGTTTTATATACAAGTTGGTGATGGAAGTTTTGACTTTGCAAATTTTCCATTATCAAATGCATTGTGGATATGATTATCTTTGCCACATTACACACAAGTGAACATATCCGTGCTTAATCGCTCGAATGATCTTAACTGGTTGTGATGCTTCACTGACAGACAGTACTTTTAAAATGAAGGCACCTTACGTCTGATTAACTTTAATCTGGATTGTATACTGTCAGGTTTTTACAACGTTATTCATTTTGCAGATACACATCCGTACGATGCCCACCTCTGTTTTTCGGCTACTCACGGGACAGGAAACACCGAATTACATTTGACTTGCCCACACTCTATATTTCTTGAGATCAGTTTATTTGCTTCCCACGATGGGTCACTCGTCTTCAGTATATGTAAATATGTTCATGCACATAATGTTCGTCATGTTCCCCGAATTCACTTAATTGCCGGAGGAAATAGTTGTGTAGTCACTTTGATATTGCTTATTCTTTCTTTTTCGTCTGTGCGTTTTTACCGCTTCCGTTGCGTTCTCTTGTTTTTGGTCGTCCTGTCTTCATGATTTTATAAATTTTCGGACCATATTTCTTTTTCGAGCATGTCCTTTTATGCGCACGCTTGCTTTTTCCTGTTCCATATGTGGCGCAATCGTTGCAACGTCTATCCGCTACTAACTTAATTCTCGAGGTGATAACATGTATGTGACCATCTCTGTATCTCAGTCTGAGTCATTGTACTCTGATGTGACGCATATACCCACACGTTCAATGCAGCTTGTTCACATGGCTTGCGGTCGGTTTTGACGAGCTAGGTCGTTCGTCTTAGAAAGTCGGCCAAATCAGTACACAAATCAAATGCAGCGCTTTCGGGATTATTCATCTGTCCTTCCACTGACAAATTGATTTTGTGGTTAGGTCATATTTCATCATGGGTTGTATTTGTTTTTTATTTCATCCAAACGGTTTGCTTTCTTCCATATGGGTTATATGTAAAAATGAAATTATTTCATTTGTTGCCGGATCGCATTTTACCTTCTAAGTACATCAGACAACTGTCAGTGATGTGGGAATATTCACAATCGAACAGAAGTAACAGTGTGGCAGGCAGATGGTTTGTTTTTCTTTTTCTCAAGCCGTAATGGTTTCAACAAAATGCGCTGTGAAACCAACCGTACGGAAAATATGGAATTGACGGGTCATCTCCAGAAGTTCTTTATCTGAGAGTCGGATGCTAGGAAAATGTGCTTTCAGTTGCTCTTACTTAGCAGACCCGCGTGCGCTGTGCTTCTTTGGCGAGCCCCTGTTGTGCTCATATTCTCCAAAAGCTTTACGAAACAGGAAAAACTATCTAAATCGATCTACAAAACTAATTATAGTGTAATGGATCACATTGAGCGAATTGGAATATGACAAAAGCGCAATAGGACACACCCCCAGGCTTATGTGAATACATGTCATAAACGATGTCTATACAGGTTAACGCAGCTCTGCAAAATAATTTCCACTATTACACAGGATTTTGACAGTGCCTTATCACCGACTGTTTGTTAAGTATCCTGCAAGTTAAACGTACGCCGTCTCCTCTTTGTTTTTTGTCAGTCCAGTGGCCTAGTCTGGAAGTACGAATTTAATTACCGCCAGAACACGCTGCAAGTGAATTGAAGCGTTTGCCTTATCCGAAGTCTGTGTCAACCTCCAGGTTGGCTGTCTTGTTTAAAGAATATTGTTGAAAAAAAAATGACGATACTAACGGACACACCATTAATTTGAAGCTTATTTATCCCGGATATTCCCTTTGATATGCTGGTAACAACGGTACTATGAGCTGAGTCTCAAGTTTTTGGAATTCGTAGCTGGGCGGTTGCTATGTTTGGGAATTCTGGTTCGAAACCCAGGTTTTTCACAATTGGGTCTCTTCTAAACCATGTTTTTAATTAATTGATGGTGACTGGGAAGTTTAATATTGGGCGCTTTATGAAGGCCTCGGAATTGTTATCTGATTCGTAAAATATTTTAACCAACTAAACGCTTCTGCCCTGATTCCGCGTTGTACTCGCTATACCGAATCTGGAGTCCCTATTTCCGAGTACCACAAATTGGTGTCACGGAATGGAACCGCCCACAATCGGACAAATCTTCATGTTGGTACGAGTGAAGTCGAGGGGTGGGTCGAAGGGTTCGAACTATAGTGCAACATTCGTCGTGATATGAAGAAGGAAAACCAATCGGTATTCTTTGTTGCTGTCAGTGGTCGTCAGTTGTACTCATTATTGAAGAATATGACCCACCCGGACGCCCCAGCCCCATTGCCATGACGAACTAAAGAAACTAATGTTAAAGCACATGCTTTTCGTCAGTTTCCAGACCACAGAACAGACGAAGTCCAATTCAAGGCGTTCAAGCACGAGCTTCCGTTGGTTCACTCTACAACTGCAAAAACAAGCTGCCCGTCGCAACTTGGGGGACAAGCTGGAGAAGCATCCGCATGATCGATTGATTGTTGGTGTCAATAACACTGATCTGCAGCGGAGAGTATTCGTCAAACAAAATATGACTTTCCAAGAAGCCCGAGACACCTGCGAACAGAAGGATAACGTGAATGTCGCTACTGCTGATTCGAACGTCACTATTTCACAATACTAAGGTGCACACCCCCATCAGAAGTCAACTGATGAACAAGTATCAGTCGTCAATCCCGATCCAAAGAAAGTGAACAATTGTTTCGCATGCGATGAGTTACATCTACGATCATCTTGCTGACTTCGTAATGTTACATGCTATTTATGTGGTAAATGTGGTCATAATAAGATGGTATGCAAAGGTCAGACATGCCACCTGAGTCAAGTTAAAGTGACATGTTGCAGAGCCACCCATTACATTTTGCTCATTGCAACTGAAATCCAGGGCTGAGTTCATTCACAAACGCATCAACTTTAAGTCAGGAGGAATCATTGTGAACGCAGGAAGCAGCGAATTCATTATTTCAAAACCGCTGCTAGAACGCATAGCCCCTGATGCTCAACAACGAAAATACGTGGAGTTACTGGTCACCGTTTGTCCTTGATAGTCGAAACTGATGTAATGGCGGTTGGTAAAGATAATGAGCTTATTTCAGTCCGATTATTGGTGTCAGAAGGAAATCGGAATGTCCTGGGATGAAAAGCTCTGCCGTACTGTTGTAATGAATGCTAATTACAAGGATGGTTCGAGTGGAAAGTATCAGGCCGAATTGTGCAACCGGATCGTCCAGTGTTCAGAGCATAGGAGGAGTGAAAATACAAACAGCAAGACCCGGTTTTCCTAAAATGCCGAAATTGTTCTCACCTGTGGCTCCATGGGTCATTTCAGATAAAGCCGCGTCGAAGATTAAGGTCACCGAAGTCAGCAAGAGAAACGGAACAGCGATGGAAGCAGAATGTCCTGTACCGGAAGAGTTCGGTGCACCGAGATCAGCACGACTGGCAAAGTTGAATGCAGAGGCTTCTCAAAGGGAAGAAAGGTTGTAGTGAAAATCTGTTTGTTTCACCGTTTATCCAAACCCCGACACAACAGAGGGTCTGACAAAGGACCAATGCAAACGTGGCGTTAAAATACCACATCGGGATTGGACGAAAGAGCTTAATGTTACACTTTTTGTTGACAATTTCTCTGTCCTGTATTGTACCAATCAACTTACAGTTTGACTGCGGGTGCCAATATTATCAGCCAATGGACAGACTGTGATTTCCTTAATACTATTCTACATCTACAAATGCGGTTTCTTGTCTTAGGAACAGGTATGGCCTACTTCAACTAATACGAGGTCTCCTTATTACTCACATGGGAGGTTTCAATTCGACTACGATTCCTGGGATATTCGAAGTCCTTAATTCCGAACATTACAAATTAGTGCCGCGAACTCGGAACGGCCTGCAGCCAAGCAATTAAATGTTTAACTTGGCTCGACTTCCCGTCATGCCTGGTGTTATTGACACTTAATAAAGTGAAAGCAGTTGTCTACCACTTCCCAAGTGGACACTGGAACCAGCTGCTTCCAAAACCGTCAGTCTTCCTATGAATCGTTCTAAATAAGAAGTCGAAGCGTACTTCATAGCCAATGCAGCGTCCGATAAATTGCCGTATTACAAGTCGGTTCCGCCAACTTTGAAAACGTCTCTATCGTCAGGTTCAATTAACGGTTTCTAACTACGGTGATACGAGCAAGTTGTAATAGTCAACGTTTCAACCACTTTGGGTGGCCTTCCGCAGGAGTGTTTTAGTCGAAGTCACTTTAACAAAGGAACAGGTCACGTGGGGTTTGCCGTGATAAGGTCAACTAGCACTGCGTCTGAACTGATAAGCCGAATTCTATCTCAATCCTAAGACAACGCATACACTTGTCCACCCATCATCCGGAATGTATACGCTTTCGCTGACAATTTGGATGGGTTTAACCATCAGACGATAGCTGGACCCGTCAGGGAATTGAGTAATCAACAAGAATTGAAGTTTCTAACGAAAGCAAAAGAACATTACGAAAGGTGTGACAAGCTTTTCAGGAGACTCAGTCATTTCTTCTGTTCCAAGTTCAGTAACACGTTTTTCAGAAAACGTAATTACGAAACTCTGGTCACGACCACTCTGTTTGAAGGAGAAGAGCCTGCCGTAAAAGGACTCAATTTCAACATCCAACGGAAGCAACTTGAATCAGTGAATGTAATCCCCCAAAACTGAACCTGCTTTAAACAAGTTACCCACAAACACTGTATATGAAGCGCGATTCGGAAATGTGAGTGTTTGACAACAGCCAGATGTCTCAAATCCAGCCAACGCGGAACAGAATGCTTTTGTCATTAGGAAAGATTAGTCGATTCACGTTATTATGGCCGATAAAAACGTCAGGGTGATCTTTAACCAAGATTAGCAAAAGAAAATGTTAGGATATTTTGCTACAGGACGTTATGACAGAATGAATGATGAAGTATCTAACGGAATTCTTAATGACAATCAAGTTTCCCCAGATTTTAAGAGGAAAACTGGGATAATTCACCTGATTCATTCTCAATCTTAAGAAAACCTCCCGTCACGATTCTGTGGCTTCCCAACAGTGCATAAAAGTGGAATATCCGTAAGTTCTATTGCTGATTACACTATCAATATAAGAAGCTGACCAAATTCATCAGCCGTATAAACAAACATTGCAGAACAAATTGGTTAGCAACGTTAAATATTTAGATTTTGTTAACAAACCTGTACACACAACATTTCATGGTGATGGAATTTGCCTTAGTTTTTACTTTAACCATATTCATGCTAAGTTTTATCCGTATAAAGAGGTCAAACTATTAAGAAATGATGATTCTCTCAGTGCATGTCCTACTTTATCGCCTTCCGAATTTGTATCTGGTCTTAAATTTCGCTTACATTCAACAAGATGTAGAAGCAAATCGATCGCGTAGTTGTGGGTTGACCTGTTTCACCTGCAGTAGTCAAAACCTGGAAACACAAGCGATGAGTGAGTTTATCAGCCCTCTACGAATGTGGTGGCGGTATGTAAATAGCACGTCCGTGATCATGAAACGGACCAATTGCAACAGTTCCTTAACTCAAGAATCAACAACTGTGTTTACGCTGGAAATTAAAATCGATGTGTCCATTTAATTTTCTAAACTGCTTGGTCAAAGTTGATGAGCAACAGAGATCTCAGGTTTCTGTGTATCGCAAACAAACCCATTCTGGTCGGTATCTCAACCTCAACTCGTCGAACCTAATCGATATGAAGAGAGCAATCATCCGAGCTGATAAGATCTGCAGCACTGGACTCTCCAAAACAACCCAGATTTCTCACATTAAAGAAGTATGAGCCGCCAACTGATATCCAAATGACGTGAAGATAAAATGAAGCGCACATCGATTAAGGAGCAAATCAAAGGGACCAGAACTTAACAATCTACCTTGCAAACAACGTATCGTGGAAGACTCGCTCCATGCTCTCTGCTAACGCCACCCGGATCGCATTTTGGCTAGATAACACCTTAGAACGACTCGTGGTGAATCCCAAGGGTGCAGTCTTAATGGGTGACCAGACAGATTGCGTTTACGAAACCAATGCCATGATTGTGATATCAGTTACATAGGAGAGGCAAGCAGATAATTGAAAATAGGTGTCGCCGAACACGAGAGGCACACATGGTTCCCTCCAAAAGACGCATACCAACTTTGGCCATCCCACGTATACTGTCAGAGAATCACAGCGTATGTTTCGACCAGGCTGGAGTGATTCATAAGAGTCTGCGTTCTCATGCGGAGCGATGCTATGCTGAAGCTCTCACCATTTACACCCAACATGCACGTGGTAACCACAACGATAACAAATTCCTGTATGCAGCGTGGCGTGTATTGATACATAACACCAGAAAGATGAACATTATCTACAACAGTTTCATCCCCGTTAATGGGCACAGAATTCGATTAATCAGTTCAGACGCAGTGCAAGTTGACCTTGCCACGGCGAATTTCATGTGACCTCCGTTCCTATGTTAAATTGACTCCGACTAAAACACTTCCGCGTAAGGTCATCCAGGGTGGTTGAAACGTTGAGTATTACAACTTGCTCGTGATGCTGTGTTCTTCTCAATCCATTTATTAAAAACATGTTAAGCACGACCCCCAAATTGATTGACTTCATTCCGATCATATTTAATGTGATATAACTGCGACAACAATGTGTTTACGTCTTATGCAAACGAGTCTCTCCTTTTGCCACAGACTTGCAGGAATAGATGTGACATATTCAAAAACACGTTTGTCTTATATGAACTTACGCCTTTTCACCAGTCGAATTAGCCACCCGAAGACTTGAGTCTTGCAAACTGCAGCAGGCTGGTAGTGTGTAACGTTTTGTGACATATAATGCCGTCTACAATAGCCAGTTCACCAAACGTTTCGCGTATAATTGCGAACCACTGAACTGTGTTAACGTTGACGTCACCAACTTTTTGCTTCCGTTAAAGATAACATCTTTTTAATGATAGTCCATCGTTCACTTAACGGTAATTATGTTTGTAATAACATTTTGAACAACCTTGTGGGATATGTCAAGCAATCTGGCCACAAGGCTATGCGTAACGCGTGGTTCCAAATATCTCCCAAAAATGCGCTTTGTCACCACCAAATGACGACTGCTTCCCTGTGATTAGCATTGACGATTCACAGTGCCATATTGCCTGGATCTGTTGTTCACTTGCTGAATCTGATTAAGTTTACCTGCCGTGCAGTGGATCAAAAACAATCATCATGTGCGGGATGGCGTCGACGTTAAAACACTGGACTGGACAAGATCAGGTCACGCAGGCTCGACGGCCTGAAGTCAGTCGGTGCTTAAGGACAAGGCTTGCACACGTGTCAACGGGAAAGTAGAACCATAACACATGTTAATTTCGAAGCTGCTACACATTAGAACTGTAGAACGCAGATGAGTGCAAAAGACGTGTTTAATGCAAGCGAAGTGTGGGGAATTTTCGAAAGGTGCGACGTTTGAAAGATGCGATATTTCAGAAGATTTGAACCATGTGCCGTGAACTTAGTTAACGAGACGACGAGCTGATTGAATAAAACGCAGGAGCATCAGCCGGAAAAAATGCTAACCAACTGAACTGCAGTTTTCATAGGTAAACAGAACACAATGATGAAAACATAACATTACGTTTTTCACGAACATCCCAACTGCAGTAAGAGACGCAAGAAACAATAAAATAATAAAACTTTATACACAATTTGTACACATTAAAGTGAGAAGTCAGGTGGAAGCATGGGTCCCTCGGGAGATGGGCATTCAGTCCGATCCGGCACATCGACAGGAATAGATGGTTGATTGCGGGGATCACGATCAGACCACTTGTTGAACGGTTCCCACCAAGCCTCAAACTGGACCACTTTTTGACGCAAGGCCTCGAACTTTTCCACTTTTGGTTTCCGCCAGTAACGCGAGTCTTTCCCTAAGATCTCGCCTATAATCTCCTGAAGATTGAACATAAAAGTTAAAAGAATTCGACCAGAATAAAACAACACAGTCAGACAAGTAAAACCACAAAAGCGATAGATGAACCCTTGATTATGTTTACACGTTTTCCATGTAACACGCCAAAACCAAACTGAACTGTCCGTCAAAACTCGAGATACATAGCCGGCGGGAATGCGAAAAGAAGAACCCTTTACTGACCCCCAAAACACCGAATAAAATGATAACTGTGTCAGGAAATGAGGTGGATAATTACGAACAGTTTAAATATCGATGTGATGGACTGATCATTTTTATCTGGCAACAGTCGACTACCGTCTTCTCTAAAACATGGTTGTGTTGGCCGTTACCAACAGCATACATGAAAAACAGCTATTACAAAATTGTTGCGTGACAAATGCCTGAACGTTTTGGAAAACAAGTTGAATGTGAATCAGATGGGAATGATGAGAAAACTGAGAGAAGCTATTTGCTAGATTATGGACAACATGAACGCCCCCACTGCTAAGCAGAAACGTTTTCCAAAATAGAGGTGAGACTATTCACTCTCCCTAAGAAGGTCTCAATTGTACTTTCATGTACTCATATTTTGCGATTTTCGTTGTACTGTCAGAAAGTGTGACGGCGCGAGGGTGAATACACGTATGAAACCAATTAGAGTCGAACATGTGAATCAAATGAGATGGGAACTTTGAACTTTTCTGCTTCTATTCGTTTAGGTTACACATGTGATCACTACGCGCCGAAAGCCATCGGGTGGATCCGAAATGATGGCCGCCTTTCTCACTTTCTTGCCATACACACTAAAATCCCACAGACAGAATGTCAACCTTGTGGGTGATTCCGACTCGATCGATCAGGGAGAAAATCGCGTGGGCATCTGCAAGTGAGAAAAGTGGGCAATTTTTCAGTTTCACCACACGTAACCGCGCCCCTTATATGTACTTTTCTGATATATGTTCATCCAGACCAATAAATCAATACGGAGTTTACCGGAAGGTCTATGAAAACGCGACAGCTGCGATCAAATGTGAGTGATGTTCACTTTATATACAACCAAAAAAGTCCCTACTACTAATCAGTGATAGAGAAGTCTTGTCAAACTGGTTCCTGAGTGAATGAATGCCCGTAGACAAAATAATGGAAGACCAGAAGTTCGAACAAAACGGAAAGTAAATTCGAACGAAATCCGAAAACAAAAGTAAACAAACGGGAAGAGTAACGAAAACAATCGCCTCCAGTATTCTTTTTCACAATAGCGTATCACTAAGAAGAGTGACATGAAGATTGAAAAACACTGACACGCACTTATTTAATTCAGAAAACCAACATCAGGAAAAGTGTTACAGGATGTTGACATTCCGTTTTCTTCAGTTCGTTTCATTTTGATTAGCTCAAGAATACCGTTCTCCAATATATAACTAATGGTCATCTTGGGTTATAAACAGCAGCCCATAAGTATGATGGGAGGGGGGCAGTGCGGCTAGGAGCACCTCACTGAGCTAAGCATTGACAGACGCGTGGCTCAGAATTAATAAGATACGAATTTCAGACACAGGGTCATCTGTAGCAAGGATTAAGTTGGCGATAATTTAACACTCATTATCATCATAACAGCCATGAGCCCGACCAAAAGGTACTGTGGCTCGGGCCGCCCTCACCTCAATAGTGACGTGGAATATCATTGAAGAAAACGTTACTATGAAGCTTTAAAATTATTAGAAGAAGTCTAAGCAGAAGAACTAGAAAGGGTATGGATACAGGTACACCATTGACTGCGACACATCGCCATCTCGGATAGCGACTCTAACCAGTGGTTTGAGTAATCAAGAGGACTCCATCCAGACAGCGGACATCTACCCATTCTGCTCAATAGAGCAGTGAACGTCTTCATATTTCGTGACCACGTTGTTGCTTGACCACCACGTGGCTTTACCCAATTGTTGGTGGTCTCGGTATATAATGCTCGGTACGGTATACGATCAGACGGCATACGAAGTACGTGACCCAACCAACGCAAGCTGTGTACCGTGATTGATTGACCAACTGATCACGCATTCCTAACATTCCGGAATACGCGTCGGCGAACGGCCATATTGCTCACGCGATCAGTCCACTCAATGGGAGCTAATCGGCGAAGACTACGATGGTCAAACACAACAAGCTTGTTGATATATTCCTTAGGAACAGGCTACGCTTCCGAACTATAAGGCAAAACAGAACGTACACAAGCATTATATACTCTTCC